>JAKELI010000736.1:0-21841 GCA_021525025.1 Lactarius hengduanensis | reverse complement strand
CTCCTGCGCGGTCGTCCACCACTTCCTCGTTGTCATCCAGTCTTGCCACTGGAGCGCCCTCTGTGTCGCCAGCCACTCTTGCCATAGCAGCGTCGCCGGGGATCGCACCGACCTCGATCCGGTACTCGACTCGTACTGGGAGAGGTCCAGGTGCGGAATCTGCTCTCGGATAAGGCTACGAAGCCTATGCACTTCGGCCTTGGTGTAGGGACACTGTTAAGGCGTTGCCCGTCTTCGGAGAGGAGCCAGAAGGTTGGGGCTCCTCGGGGTGGTCGACGTCGTCGATGGCTTGGATGCGCTCGAGGGCTTCGACGAGCTCTTGGTGGGTGATGTTGCTGACAAAGGGGTAGATGCAGCGGTGGAAGAGGAGGTAGTGGAAAGAGACATTGTTGGTTGAGAGGAGTAGCCAGGATGAGAGGATGGGGACGACTTAGCGTTGTCGACCTCGCTTATAACCATTCTCCTCGCACCGCTTTCAAACTCCGCTAGGGCTTCATCAGCGAATATGTCATCCTTATCGACCCACTGGTTGTCCGAGTCAGAGTACCCCTTCCATTTCACGAGGTATTGGAGCTTCTTGCTTCTGCCGAAGTGCCGAGAGTCTAGAATGCACTCCACTTCGTACTCCTCTTCTCCATCCACAAGATCTGGTGGTGGGTGCTGGAAATTTTTCTCCATGCATGGGCGTTTCACGATAAGGTGTGAGTAAATCGATGTGGAACACGGGTGGATACTCCACTGCGTGGGAACGCCAGCCGATAGTTGACAGGTGACCGCACTTGGAGCACTTTGAAAGGTCCATGTCAACACGCGTAGTTTGGGGGTTGGTTGATTGGGTTCGGAGATGTCGTCCTTCCAGCCATACTTGGTCGCCTACTCGTATTTCGGTGTGCCTCGGTGTTTGATCCACGCGATTGTGCCTTTTTGATCAGCTCTTGGGCGTGACAGCGTGCTTCTCGGAACTGCTGCAATCGCGACGCCACCTGTGGGATAGGGGTCGGCTTATCGAGCCAATCAGCGCATGGGTTGTCCCCATCATGAGTGCGAAAGGGACTTCCTTGTGGTTTCATGAGGCCAGCTGTTGTGCGTAATTCCGCCATGGGAAGGAAACGCGCCCAGTTATCTTGATGCTCATTAGCCCAGAACCTTAGATCTGCTCGAGCCACTGATTGGTTCGTTCTGACTGTCCATCCGTCCGGGGTGGTAGGCCGTGGAGATATTTGGTAGATTCCTAGAATGTGACATAATTCCCTTGTGAATTTGGAGGCGAATCGTGGGTCTCGGTCGCTGATTTTAGCCGGCAATCCGAACCTCTGGAACACATGTTTGACGTATAACGCGGCGGTACCCTCAGCTGTGATCTCTTCCACACAAGGGATGATATTGACGCCTTGGTGCAGTCGTGGTCTGTGACTGTGAGTATCGAGTCATGACCTTCTGACACTGGTAACTTGGTGATGAATCCAGTGCTATGGTCTCAAACGGTTCAGCGTCGGGAGTGGGTGTAATAGGTACCAGGGGTGCTTTTGTCGGTCGATTGTTGACTTTGTGGCGTTGGCATCGGCACATCCCTTGACGTACTCGGTCACATGTCCTAACATCTGCGGCCACCAGTAGTGTCGTTCTATGATGCGGGCTGTACGCTTGATGCCTGGATGGCCATAGATGGAGAGGTCATGGTGGTTTTGATGATGGTTCGGATGTCTTCCTGTCCTCCAGTGACTACTCGTGCGCCTTGCCGTACCAGACTCCGTCGATTTTCTTCAGCTTGTGAGGTCTACCCATGGACGTATTCGATGTTCATCCTGCTTGCTGTTTCCGCTGTCTGGGTCGTGGTCTGTCGTGTGAAGACGTTGTCAGGGAGCACTACGACTCCTCGTTGTCCCGCTCTCCTTGATCGTAGTCGGGTCTTCTGGATAGGGCATCTGCTCTTCCGTTGTTTCTCCTTTGATGTGATGGATCTCGAAGTCGTATTCCATTAGTTCGAGTACTTCCCTCGCGACTCAGCGACTTATCTTCTGGGGTGACTTCCAGTGCGTCAGGTTTAAATGGTCGGAGAAAGATTTTGATTTTGTGGGGGGATCCGGCCAGTATGGTCGCCAGTGTCGCAGCGCTTTTACAATGGCTAGGAGTTCGAGGTCGTAGATATCGTAGTTGCGTTCTGCTTCGTTGAGTGTAGCGGAGTAGTATCCTAACGGATGTCGCTTCCCGTCTCCTTCTTCTGTAGCAGCACTGCTCCGACTGCGTATCCGGACGCATCCACCTCTAGTTCGAACTGGTCTGTGAGGGTGGGTGTGCTAATACCGTTCCGTCGTGACGAGGTCTTTCAGTTTCTGAAAGGCGTTTTCCTTGGCCATGCCCCAGGACCATTCCGTGTCTTTGCACGTGAGTTTGTTCAGTGCTCGAGCGTGTGTTGCGAAACCGCGAATGAAGAGGCGGTAAAATTGCAGAAGCCGAGGAAGGAGCGTACGTCACATACTTTTGTGGGGCGGGGCCAGTCGCGGATGCCTGAAATTTTTACAGGGTCCATGCGTGTCACCCCCTTTTCAAGGATAACCCCCAGGTAATCCATTCGCGGTTTGGAACAGGCACTTTCGGTTTGAAGTAGAGGTCGTGGTCCAGTGTGACTTGTAAGATGTCACTGACCGCGGCAAGTGGCGTCCATTCCTGCGTCCTCGCATGTAGCGATGCCGATGTCGTCCATGTAAACCCATATGATGGTACCTTTGAGCTTGTTTTGGCGATGACGGGGGCGCATATCGCGTCCATCATGGCTTGGAAGGTTGCCGGGGAGTTGGTCAGGCCGAAGTACATTACCATGGTTCGTAGAGTCCATATCGGGTTGAATGTGGCTTTCGGTTCGTCCCGTCCTTGACTCGTATTTGTTGTAACCCCAGTGGACGTCGAGTTTGTGTATATGTGTCCGTTTCCCTAGGTCGTGGATGAGCTCAGCCATGAGAGGTAAGGGGTATTGGTTGCGAATGGTGCAGGCGTTGATTTTCCGGTAGTCTTGGACGGGTCAAAGTTTTTCCGTCTTTCTTCTTGATGAAGAAGAAGGACGAGTGTAGGGCGACTTTGATGGTTGAATGTATCCCATCTTGAGTTGCTCTCAAGCCACTTCTTGAGTTGGCTGTCTTCTTCCTGCGACATTGGGTATACCTTACAGTCTATGCTCGCCGGTGTGCCGGGCTTGAAGTCAATAGCATGGTCCCATGGTCGTGATGGGGGAAATCGATGTGACACCTCTTCGTTGAAGATTTTTGGTAAATCGTCTGTATGGCTCAGGTATGACTGCTGCTATTGTTTGCTTTAGCGGCTATGGCTAATCGGTGGCCATGGTACTATCTGGCAGTCTCTTCTAGTTCCAATACGATGTCCTCGGCTTCCTCTTGCGTGATGGCACTTGCGAGGATAGTCTGACGTTCCGAGGGTGCGGTGGATCGGATGACGATGGGTAGAGCGTCTTCATGGATAGTGGCGTGTCTCAGCTGATCGTTGGTTCGTAAGCTGCAAGCCATGGGTATCCGAGGACTAGGTCTTCGTCTCCCGATGTCGGTGACGAGGAATCTCATGACCCTATTGACTCCTTTTGTCTCTACAATCTAGATCGATGAAGTGGGTGATGGACCCAGCTTTATTTTCGGTATTATTGATGTTCCATATTTTCTTGGGACGCCTCGAGTAGTTGCAGTCCAGACCCATGCGTTTCGCAAACGCGGGTCGTATGAAGTTGTCGGTGGCTCCGGAATCTACGAGCCCTTTTATGTCGGCCATTGAGTAACTGGTGCGAATCGAGACTGGAATTCGAAGCGAATGGAAGCGAGTCATGATTACAGAGTTACAATTAACTGCCCTCACCCAGGCCGATGGGTTCAGGCGTCCTGAAAACCCTCCTGTCCCCATAGTCTTGGAGGATTAGATCCTTTACTTCGTCTGAGGCCCCTCTAACCCCCCGCTGAGCCAATTCTGTGCCGTCTGTTCAGGCGTATGTAGCCGCGACTCTCGCTGCCGGCGGTTCTTGACTGTAGTAGTCCGTCTCCGCGCCGCGACTGTTACTGCCCAGTCTCCCCTGCTGCCTTGGTTTCCTTGGTTGGGAGCAGTCGCGTGAGAAGTGTCCGGGACGGTTACAGTTGTAACAGATCACTTCCCTCATGTCACGCCGCTGTCCTCCTCCTCGGTTTTGATTAGTCCCCCTTCCTTGGAATGGGGCGCGGTATGGTTGCGATCCGCGACCGAGAATGTCTTCTGCTCCTGCTAGCCTTGCGCGGGAGTGGTCTGCCGATGTGTCCATGGCGTTTGGGTCATATCGCGGAGGTGGATTCCTCGGGGGGTTCCAAGGGGTGTTGAACGGCCTTGGTGGGTTGCGAGGGGGTGGTGCGACGAGGGCTGTGGTAACTTGATTGAGTCGGGCTCGGATATGGATGTATTGTTTCTGCTGTTTCATGGCGGCCTCTTTCCACTCGTTGAAGGTGGACGGGTTATCGAGTTCGTATGCTTTCGTGAAGAGTTTCCCAGGGAGTCCCGCCGTGAACCGATCGATGGTTTGCCGGTCGTTAAGGCGGTAATCAGCCTTCCGGGCTAGCTGCTCAAAGTTGGTGATGTACGTGTCAATGTCGTCTCCGATCATTTTGAAGCCTTTGGCTAAAGCGGCTTGTGCTTGCTCCTGCTCCAGTATGTTGGAGAACCGGTCGGAGAATCCAGCGGTCAGTGTCTCCCACAGGAACTTGTCGTAGCAATTTCGCCCGTTTTGTACTTCTCGGTTGAGCCACTCGAGGAAGCCCAGCGTCCAGTTGCTGACCATGGGCCCTTTGACGTATCCCAGAAACATAAGGCATCGTTGGTATACATTTCGTAATACCGGCGCATCTGCGTTGAGGCCCCAGTACAGGTGCCATTGAGTGAGGAAGGATTCGTACTCAGCTCTGTTGCCCGTGAATACGGTGGGTTTTTCGCCAGTAAGTCTTTCCTCGTTCGGTCCTCCTCCTGCTCCAGGGTGGTCCTCCTCCTGCTCTGGGTGGTCCTCCTCACGGGGGTCTTCCTCCGCCTGGTGGTCCTCCTCGTGGCGGTCCTCCGACGAACGGTTCGGGTCCTCTGTGTGGCGGTGGTGGGCTGTTTCTTCCTGGAGGGGGGTCCGGTGTGGTCAGGTCCTACTGGGCGGAAGATCGCGGCTTCGTCTGCGTCCATCCGATTGTCCCGTGGCTGGATGGATAGGGAGGAGTATGTTGTTGGCCTCCTCTCGAATGCGTTGCACTTCTTCGTTGATGATGGTTTCTTCCATCGTGGTGGTGGCCATTACTGCTGTTGCGGGAGAGTATACGTGGATGGCCTCAGGTTCGGCGATGTGTAACAACTCAGCTGTTTCGACAATGGCTGCTACTGCCTCTGATTCTTCGTCTTCGGTTTGATTGTCTTCTTCTTCTCCACTTGTTTCCGAGGGTGCTGGGGTTCTTGGTTCTGACGTGCTCGGCTCTTCTTCTGGACGTCCGTCTATTGGTCCCACTGTTCTCTGCTTGGTAACCCTCTTGCGTCGATGCCGCAATTGTAGTTCCTTCCTGCTGGTCGTACGGCGTCCCACCTGTTATCTATGGGATTCCACGTAATCTCCACCCAGCAGACGTTCTCGAAGTTGAACTCAACTGGTCAGTATTGGGTGGGTCCCGATGCGAAGTCTACAAAGTACCCGGTGTCCCCGCGGTATTCTCTCCACCTTGCTGCACCTAGGAATTGGGTGGGTACGTTGCGATCTCCTCGTCGATCGGAGGAGTAGGTTCTGAAGTTGGTCCACTGGTCTCGAGTTGTGAACGCCACAGTGAGAGGATCCTGGTCTTAATGTAACGCCGCCACTGGCGTTTAGTCCGACTTGGACTTTGAAAGGGCGTAGACAACTTAGCGTGAGACTTCGTCAAGTCACGTGATACGAATATACGGCCTCGGAGTGCACGTAATCGTTTAAGAGCACTAGGGCTAAGTCCACTAGGCGTATCTGACGCACGACTTGCTCTAGTAGAGACAAGCGTATAAGGAGACAGGCAACCAGCACGAGAGAGGGGAAGAGAGGAGTAAGCTCGATGGCTATTGAAGAAGACCAGGATGGCGAATCCTGGTCTACGATGCGTACTACTTATACATGAAGGGGTTGGCTTTAAAGCTCCCCTTAAACCGAGACGACTAGTAGCGTAAGTAGCTCGAACCCTACTACAGCTACTACTAGGAATGAGTCAGAGTACTACCACTATCATGTGATACTACGCTGACTGATACGTGAGTCCATGACTGATTACTACTTACTAAGGGAGTCATCACGTACAGTAAGCGTCCACAACCGAACCGTGGCACTCATCCCCCCCACATCCACCCCCATGTTCCCCATCCCCCCACACCCCCACACACACCACACCCACCCTCATGTTCCCCCCCCATCCCATCACTCACACCCCCCCTCATGTTCCCCATCCCCATCACACTCACACCCACCCTCTTGTTACGATCCAGCCAGATTGTTCAGGCCAAAGGCCACTAGGAATCGCTTATCGAGTGCTCGAGTCGCTGACTCAGCACTGGTCTTCAATGCTGACTTAACAGCGGGGAAGAGGGACAGGCTCCAAGGGCTGACTTAACAGCAGGGGAGAGGACAGGGAGACTAGTGACAGGCAAGCGAAGGGAAGGACAAGCTGGCTGGGATTTGTCAAAGACTTGAATACCGACAACAAGGTATTCTACAAGCTCTATATATACTAAGAGTCAATGGATTACATGAGCACAACACGTAGCCAGCGAGACAGACCCGTGCGTGGCAATTGGATCAGAAGCAGACATGAAACATGGAGGCAGTAAGTACAGGAGGCAGATAAGAGGCAATGAGGCAAGAGAACCGAATCCGATAGCAAAACCATGAGTCTGAAACCTGAGGACGTACGATGGCGCGAGATCGTGACACTCATGTTCTCCATCCCCCCCACCCACCCCCATGTTTCCCATCCTCATCCCCCCCACATCCACCCCCACATTCCCCATCCCCATCCCCCACACCTACCCCCATGTTCCCCATCCTCATCCCCCCCACATCTACCCCCACATTCCCCATGCCCATGCCTATCACACACCCACACCCACCCCCAGTTCCCCTCCCCATCCCCCCCACACCTACCCCCATGTTCCCCATCCCCATCACACCTACACCTACCCCCATGTTCCCCATCCCCATCCCCCCACACCCATCCCCACGTTCCCCATCCCCATCCCCCCCACACCCTACCCCTATGTTCCCCATCCCCATCCCCCCCACACCTACCCCTATGTTCCCCATCCCCATCCCCCCCCACACCTACCCCCCATGTTCCCCATCCCCATTACACCCACACCCACCCTCATGTTCCCCATCCCCATCCCCCTCACACACCCACCCCCATGTCCCCCATCTCCATCCCCATCACACCCACACCAAGTTTCTCCATCCCCACTCACACCCACACCCACCCCCATGTTCCCATTCTCCATTACCCCCACACCCACCCCCATGTCCCATTTGCCATTGCCATCCCACCCACACCCACCCTGATGCTCCTGTTTTTCCATAATTTGTTCCCTTAGTTCAATTGACTTTAACTGATCTGGCATTGACTTGGGCTGACTAAATCATGCCCTCAGATAATATCCCAGTCAAGGTTTTTTTTTTGTGATTTTTTCTCCAAGTTTGAATTGACTTTGGTTGACTTGAACTTGACTTGGTTGACTTTGTGCAAAAATATTGACTAACAGTTGACTACGGATTGACCGACGTCCTATTTTTTTCGACTTTTGGCTGACTTCCTTTTTTACTGAGCCTCACCCGTGAAGAAGAGATAATAACCGAAGAAGTACAACATATCAGGGAAGAAGCCAACGCCATACTCCTACCTATCAACCCATCTACGGGCCACAGGATGGACGCAGATGAAGCAGCAATATTTTGCGCAGTAGGGCCAGACCAACCCGACCCTCCACCGGGCGCAGGAGGGAGTCAACCCCCTCACCAACCTTATGGAAGACCGGGAGACTTCGGGGGAGGACCCCCCAGAGGAGGACCGCCTGGAAGAGGACCGCCCGGAGGAGGACCACCCAGAGGAGGACCGCCCGGAGGAGGGCCACCTGGAGGGGCGCAACCGGGCGAAGGGAAGCTTGAAGGGGAAAAACCCACTGTCTTCACAGGGGACAGAACACTGTACGAATCTTTCCTTACTCAGTGGCATCTTTACTGGGGGTTAAACGCAGACACCCCAATCTTCCGAAACGTATACCGACGATGCCTACTGATCGGATTCGTCAAAGGGCCAATGGTCAGCAACTGGACGCTGAGCTTCCTAGGATGGCTCAATAACGAACTAAGGACGGGCCGGGATAGGTATGATGAATTCCTGTGGGACACCCTCACCGCGGGGTTCTCAGACCGCTTCTCCAACATCCTGGAGCAAGAACAAGCTCAAGCTGCACTAGCCAAGGGATTCAAAATGATCGGAGATGACATCGATACGTACGTCACCAACTTCGAACAACTGGCAAGACAGGCCGATTACTGCCTAAATGACTGACAAATGATCGACTGCTTCACAGCGGGATTGCCAAGCAAGCTGTTCACCAAGGTGTACGAACTCGACAGTCCGGTGACCTTCGATGAATGGAAAGCCGCGACCCTGAGACGCCAAAAGCAATACATTCACCTTCGTGCCCAACTCAATCTGTCAGCCCCAGTGCGAACAACTCCCCCTTGCTCGCAACCACCTCAAAACTTTGGGAACATGTGGAATCTGCCTCGAAACCCACCTCCTCGCTACGATCCAAACACCATGGATACTTCAGCCGATCACTCCCGCGCCCGCCTCACTGGAGCAGAAGACATACTCGCTGGAAGTACGCAGCAGCGTCACACCCCGTTCATACCACGAGGGGGAGCGAATCAAAACAGGGGGGGTAATCAGCGAAGGGACATGAGGGAAGTCATTTGCTACAACTGTAACAATCCGGGCCACTTCTCACGAGACTGCACCCGCCCACGGAGGCAGCGACCGCAGAATCGACCTCCTGTGAGCAACGCGAGGCACACAGAGACGGACTACTATAGTCAAGAAGCTCCAACTGCGCGAGTAGCAAGCACGTCCACACCCCAAGAAGCAGCAAGGAGCTGGATCGAAGGAGTAAGGGCCGCACCGGACGAAGTGAAAGACATCATCTTCCAGGACTTGTGGAGTCAGGAGGGTTTTCAGGACGCCTAAACCCATCGGCCTGGGTGAGGGCAATTAATTGTAACTCTGTAATCATGACTTGCTTTCGATCACTTAGAATTCCAGTCTCGATTCGTACAAGTTACTCCATGGCCAACATAAAAGGGCTCGTAGACTCTGGAGCCACAGACAATTTCATAAGACCCTCATTCGCGAAACGCATGGGTCTGGGGCTGCAACAACTGGATCGCCCAAAGAGGATATGGAACATCGACAACACAGAAAATAAAGCTGGGTCTATCACCCATTTTATCGATCTCAACGTAGAAACAGAGGGAGTTCACAGGACCATGAGGTTCCTCGTCACCGACATAAGAAGTGAAGAACTAGTCCTCGGGTACCCCTGGCTCGCAGCATACGAGCCGACCATCAGTTGGAAGCATGCCACCATACACGAAAAAGCCCTACCCGTGGTACTATGATCCATTAACCCTTTGGAACCACAGACCGTGCTGGTGACCGCTTTCACGGAGGAAGAACGAGAAGAAGCAGTGCAGGAATTAGAGGAGGCATGCCAGCTACGTACCACAGCCACCGAGTTAGCAATCGAAGCAAAGAAAACGACAGCACCAGTAGTAATACCAGAACCCTACCAACGCTTTGCAAAAATCTTCGACGAAGAAGCATCACACTGTTTTCCACCGGCAAGATCCTGGGATCATGCCATTGACTTTAAACCCGGCACACCAGCAACAATCGACTGCAAAGTATACCCCATGACGCAGGAAGAAGACGGCCAGCTGAAAACGTGGCTCGAAGAGCAGCTCAAAATGGGGTACATTCGGCCGTCAAAATCCCCCTACGCCTCATCTTTCTTCTTCATTAAGAAGAAAGATGGAAAACTCCGCCCCGTCCAGGACTACCAAAAGATCAATGCATGCACCATCCACAACCAATACCCCTTACCTCTTATGGTGGAACTCATTAACAACCTCGGGAACGGCCACATTTACACCAAGCTCGACATACGATGGGGGTACAACAACGTACGAATAAAGGAGGGGGATGAACCGAAAGCCGCATTCAAAACACGCTATGGACTCTACGAAACCGTTGGTGATGTACTTCGGTCTGACTAACTCACCAGCAACCTTCCAAGCCATGATGGACTACATCTGCCCCCCTATCATCGCCAAACACGCACTACTCGGAACTGTCATATGCGTTTACATGGACAACATCAGCATAGCCATGCATGAAAACGCGGGCATGTCCGCTCATGTCGCCGCCGTCAGTGTACATCCTACAGGTAGCACTGGACCATGACCTCTACTTCAAACCAGAGAAATGCCTGTTCCACCAACCACGGATGGCTTATTGGGGGTCCATCCTTGAAAAGGGGGTGACACGCATGGACCCAGTAAAATTTCTGGGCATCCGCGACTGGCCCCGCCCCACAAAGGTACATGACGTATGCTTCATTTTGGGCTTCTGCAATTTTTTACCGCTCTTCATCCGCGGTTTTGTGACACACGCACGAGCTTTGAACAAACTCACACGGAAAGACGTGGAATGGACCTGGGGACAAGACGAAGAGAAGGCCTTCCAAACATTGAAAGACCTCGTGACCACCGAACCCATCTACTAGCACACCATACCCTCACCGACCAATTCAAACTGGAGGTAGACGTGTCAGGGTATGCCGTAGGCACAGTACTACTGCAGAAGAAAGGCGATGGGAAGCGACACCCAATAGGCTATTACTCGGCCACACTCAACGAAGCGGAACACAACTACGACATTTACGACCTGGAATTCCTGGCAATGCGTCAAAGCCCTTCGACACTGGCGACCCTACCTAGCAGGATCCCCGCACAAGTCAAGATCTTCTCGGACCACCTAAACCTCACGCACTGGAAGTCCCCCCAGAAGATAAGTCGCCGAGTCACCAGGGAAGTACTTGAGCTGATGGAGTATGACTTCGAGATCCACCACATCAAAGGGACAAACAATGGACGCGCAGACACATTATCAAGACGACCCGACTACGACAAAGGCGACCAGGACAATGAAGGAGTCACCGTCCTCCCCGACGCAGTGTTCGCATGCAACATGATCACTCAGCTACCTGAAAATCACCACCAAGACGAAACCAGGATACGCCCATGGGTAGACCCGCACAAGCTCAAGAAAATCAACAATGTCTGGTACAGGCAGGGAGCGCGAGTTGTCACAGGAAATCAGCACGACATTCACCTGATCATCGAAACCACCATGACCTGCCAGTCTACGGACACCCAGGCATTAAGTGTACCGCTCGAATCATAGAACACCATTACTGGTGGCCGCGCATGCTGGAACACATCACCTATGATGGGATACGACCCACGCACTGATTGGGCTGATAAGCCATCCCCTATCCCACAGGTACTCACGAGACTCCAACAATTCCGAGAAGCACGAGAGGGCGCCCAAACTCTGATAAAGAAAGCCCAGGCCCTATGGGTCAAACACGGAACACCCCCAAAGTACCAAGAAGGCGACCAAGTATGGCTAGAGGGGTGGCACTTACGCACCAATCAGCCAACAGCGAAACTCGCCGCACGCCCAACACGGACCCTTCCGGATCATCAAGGTACTATCACCTGTCAACTACGAGCTAGCGCTCCCCACGCAGTGGAGTATTCACCCCGTGTTTTACATCAATTTACTCACACCTTATCGCGAGACGCCCATGCATGGGGAAAACTTCCAGCACCCACCACCAGATCTAGTAGAAGGTGAGGAAGAATACGAAATTGAACACATTCTAGACTCTCGACAAATCGGAAGGAACAAGAGAGGGAGCTCCTTGTACCGCTACCACCACCATGGTGCGGTTTCCCACAGCATGCCGGGGGCAAGGATGGGATGGAATGTCTGGTAATCGCTGCCATAGCAGTAGAACAGCCTCCTCCCTCAATTACAAGTGGCCCACACGCCATGACGCATGACGCACGATGCACTAAATACAAAGACGACCAGTCCCACATGACGAATAGAACGAACCTTTGACCGTCTTGTACACGGAACTAGACTGCGAGAGTAAATGACCCACCTACATCCACTCCGCCTCTAAGACAACTAAGCCACGCATCAACCCGGTAAGTCGATCCCCCTCCCCCCAAAAATCTGCCTAGTACTAAAGCTGAGCGCAAAACGTCCGAAGGGGGAGGAAAAAACCCCCAAGTAAGAAAATGACCCCCACCAAACAAAGTCAACCTCTCGCCGGCGGCTAGAATGACACCTCTCCCCCCTGTCTCCCCCGACCCACAAGGACTAAGACTAAGGATATCTAGGCAAAAGGATAAAGCCGAGCACCAAGCGTAGCCGCCCCAATGCGCCCCCCAGGAGCACCCAAGGTACGTGGCCCCCTGGGGGAAAAAAGAGAAAAAAGGGAAAAACCAGAAAATAAAAAAGGAGACTGTCGCTGACCCGCCCACCCAGACCCCACCACAATCCCTCGCGAGGGAACCCACAGTATTAATAGACAGCCCACACCTACGAGGCTAGCCCACCACCACCCCCGTGCCACTCCCCGACGCACTCAGAGGTAGCCAGCATCCACCCGACAGGGAGAGAATTGACGCCTGGGATAATACCAGACCGACACCACCGACCTAGCCCGCAACAGCCTCCGACAGGTAAGGAGGCCATCCCCCCCCCTAAAAAGAAGAAACACCGAAAACGAGGACCTAAAAAACTTGCTTAAAAAGATCCCAACGTATGTAGATTCCCCACCTCTCTCTCCCTCCCAATGACTCTGACACCCAACCAAAACCTCCTCTCGGAACGCACCACCCTGGAGCCCAACACGGAGCCGATGGTAGAGAGAAATCAACTACGGCCATGCGCGTAGCCATCTCCAATGGACCCGCTGCGGGAGCAGTGGAGGCCCGCAAAGAGAAGAAAAGAAGGAGAAAAAAAAACAGTAAGCGAGACCACATACCCACCCCAAGAGCACATCTAACCATCACGGATAGAATCCGCCCTCCAAGGGGATGGACCCAGGGCAATGCCAGAGGCCGAGAATGGAATGCCCCCCCCCCCCACCACCTCCGCCAATCAATACGGTGACTCCAGTAGCCCCAACAATCATGAGCACCCCCTCCCATGACCCAGCCCGACCTAGCAGCTCCCTTCCCCCAGTCAGACAGTCCAGAAGCGGCACCAGAGATGGAGGCCAGGGACGGAGGGTCTCCCCCTCCCCCCCCACCGCCATCCACCCCGATGACACCGGTAATCCCCATGATCCTGAACACACCCCCTATGACTCAGCCTGGACTCGTGGCACCCTACCCTCAGTCAGACCCGGGCGGGACCCCCCCACCCATGACGCTACCCCCCCACCTGAACGAGAGAACGCCCTCCCCACCTATCTCCCCGACGATGTACCCGAGGACCACTGTGAATACCCCTCAAGCTTCGTTTGACGCGCAGGATGTGGAGATGGCCCCTGCCTTCCTCCCACCTCAATTCGGTCCACCCGCCACCCCCTCCCAGAACGCGCTGGGACTACACCTGAATGCTAATGCATCCACCCCCATCCTCAAACTGTCAACGATGTCCGCTCGGCTCGAAGAGGTAGAAAACGACAACTCGGACCAGTTAGGCAGGAAACCCACGAAGAAAGCCTTGGACAAGTACACGCCCAGACCGATGCCCATGGTCCAGGATGCTCACCCCACTGCGCCCTTCGACAACATCGACCGCAAGCTTGTAGAAGAATGGGAAAGCCACCCTGGAGCGAAACTGATAGCGATCCCCTTTGACACGGAAGCCAGGGACGTTGACACCCATGACTTCACCCGTGCCAGGATACTAACTGCAGTCGCTGAAATAACGAACGCACAAGAGGCCAGCGTAGCGGCCCCAAGGAAGAAGAAAATGATAAGAAAGGCTATCCGTCTCCCTAACTCAGCCTCCTTCCTAGTCTACAACATCACTGCCAAACAGGCGGATTTCCTCCTCCAATGCAGAGTCTGGTCCTCGCGCACCATCACCTTCCACGTCACCCCCCTTCGCCCCAACGTGCCCGACCTTCCTATTCACCCTCAAGGGCTTTATCACCACTACAACGCGAGATGTTTTCCCTGTCATCAAAGAAGTCTGGAACTGCGACAAAACAAGGAACTTTGCAGCGTCACTAACGAACGCCGTACCAGAGGACGAGAGAGAGAGCGTCGCCCGTGAGATAGACCACTTCCTCTACACGCTGAACATAGCTACGCTCGACATCAAAGAAGCAGGTAACACCCTGAACCCACGCTTCAACGTCTACGCGGACAGCAGCCAGATATCCCACGACGAGATCTGGAGGAGACTGAGGTCCTTCCTAGTCGACCAGACATACGAGTCCGAGATGCAGGGACATGGCACCCCGCAGCACACCCCATACATTTGCACATGCTGCCACAGATGTTACGTTTCTACCAGCGTACGGCCCGCAGGGTAGGCGCTGAGGAGTTGGAATCCGGAAGATGCCGGCGGAGTAGCCGTCGAGGGCTGAGATCTGAGGATTCACCAGTTGGGCCTTATGGAATAGGCGCCGGTAGGTCAGCTGACGGTCACGTGACCTAGCACGTGATCCGGTCTAGAGCTACAGTCTAGGCATGGTCTGGAAGAGTCCAGAAGATGAGTGACTCATAGCCGCTGACTGCGGATGACTGATCAAGTGTCATCGCGCTTACGCGTGCTGACTGAGCATTGTCATATGGCGACTGTCATCGCTGACTGATGTACAAGAGCGCGGTTACGCCATTGGACAGTCATATTAGGGTTCACAATTGAAAGTGGAGCTTGAAAGCCCCTTCATGGAGTATATAGGTTAAGCTGTATAGGCGTATTCTCCTTAGCTTAACATCTTGTCTATCACCCCAAGAATAGAGCATTGTTCCCTCCTCCTTTCCTTGTCTGAGCTCGTCGTAGCTATTTCCGCTCGCCACCGCTTGTCGGTTGGCTGTCCACTATCCTTTACTCTCTTCCCTGCCTCTGCGCAGGCGTTCTATCTAGTTGACGTGTGCCTTGCGGCCGTGTTCCTCATAACTAGAGATGTTGGTCATTGCCTCTGTGTCCATTTGGGCGGCGCATACGGCGCACCGGTCGAACGTCCGGGTGAATGTTACAACGGAGCTGACCACCCACGAGGACTCTGCCCCTTCCCAAGCGTAACAGGCTGGAATGGCCCCGACAGAGACACAGGCGGGGAACTCCCCAAGTGAAGGAACAGTAGTTTTTTCAACCTGACCCAACGCCCCCAGTCCTTGAAATTCCCACCTCGTAACTAAAAATAGTAGAAATATATCTCACGTAAACACAAAACTGGCACAGCTCCAGGAAAATGTATATAAATGACAAGCACCTCATAATGTATATATACCGAGGAACGCCCCCCTACGATCTCCAAATGCTACTTGTTCCCCCCCCACCCCAGGCTGTGCCCCGCCCTCCTAGCCAGAGGAACGCCCATGAGTCCCGCACCTATGGTGTGCCCCTCGGTACCCACTGGTACCCCCCCCATACAAGGGGATGACTACAATATACATCACAAACCGAAAAACCAAACCTTAAAAGTGAACATTAAAAATCGCGTCACTAAACATGAATGGATACGCAGCGCCAGCAAAAAACATGTCGGGGATAGAGAAATGGTCAGCCGTATACCAAACCATGAACAAAAACAAAATAGCGATCCTAGTGCTGCAAGAAACCCACCTTGACAACGCCCTTCTACACTCGGTCCACGAGTGCTTCGGGAAGAGACTGACAGTAATTAACTCCCAAATAGAAACAACCCCCGCACATCAGCAGGAGTCGCCTTCGTGCTAAACAGGTCCCTTATCGCCCCCGACGGACCTGACATCGGTCACCTTGGTGGAAGGGAGGGCACTAGCTATTAAATTCAAATGGCACGGTAACAATGAGATTGTCCTAATGAATATATATGCACCCAACAATAAAAACGAACACCAAGCCTTCTGGGAAAGCATAGACCAGAAGAGACGGTCCAAAGGACTAAGACGCCCAGACTTCATGCTGGGCGACTTCAACCTAACCGAGGACCCAATAGACAGAGCGCCCCCGCACCATGACAACATCGCAGTGATAGCAGCCCTCCGAAACCTAAGGCAATGTCTCGACCTCCAAGACGCATGGCGCCATGCCTTCCCACATGAGCGATCCTTCACCTACCAAGCGACGAACAACGGTCAACAAATTAAATCCAGAATAGATAGGATCTATACCTCATGTGAGGCGGTGAAGACAACCTTCGAATGGGAAACACACCAAACGTCAGTACCAACAGACCACTGGATGGTATCGCTGAGATACGCCCCGACACACGCCCCGTACATTGGCATGGGACGGGCGACAATCCAAACCTCTGAAATCAAAAACAAAGACCTAACAGACCCAATAATAGAGAGAGGGAAAACCCTGCAATCAGAACTCAACAAACTAGCAATGGAAAACGTACCACGCGAAACCGAAAACCCTCAAACGCTCTGGCAAGCCTTCAAACACGACACAAACAAAATAGCGAGGAAGCACTGTAAAGAGTCACGGAGGAAACTCACGAAAAGAATAAAAGCCTTGGAGGGAGACAGGAAGAGCCTAGCAAACAACCCAGAGCTGGACGACGACGACGGGCTAAGAACAAACGAAGTGTACCTAGCCAATGAACTGGAACACCTAGAACGAATCCAAATGTGAGACAAGCAAAACCACACGAGGGCGGTCATATTGA
This sequence comes from Lactarius hengduanensis, assembly GCA_021525025.1. NCBI lineage: Eukaryota > Fungi > Basidiomycota > Agaricomycetes > Russulales > Russulaceae > Lactarius > Lactarius hengduanensis. Next base: position 4,858 of record JAKELI010000736.1, on the reverse strand, counting down.
ACCACGGAGAAGTACTGGGAGGGATATGGTCAGCAATGAACAAAGACAGGAAACCGAGAGACCTTATTTACCACCTAAAGGTCCCCGACTCCACCCTGTGAAATATGAATGCGACACTAGGCGAATGGCCTATTTTACGATCCTAGAGGCGGGCTCGCAGTTTCTGAGCTGTTACCGCTTAGTCGTAAAGTCATGGGGGACAAGGGGACAAGGGTTTGGCTTAGTCAGCGGATCCTGACAGTCACCAGCAGTTTACAGGGGACAGAGATGAGAATAGTGAATAGCACGGGTTTACCCGTGGAAATCACACGGGTTTTTGTATGGGTCTTGTAGGGCGTGACAGTGCGGTCCAGGGGCACTTTTTGTTGTGCAATTTGGTGGAGAAATGGCTCAGCTATAGCCTCAACAAGTTTGGAGCCCATAGCACCAAAACTGATGTCACAGCGATGTCACAAATGACCACGGGTTGGAAAGAACCCGTGACCTCATCGTGTCACGGGTTTTTGCCTACCCGTGGTCGCTTTTTGTCACACTGTGACATCAATTTCAGTGCTATGGGCTCCATCTGTAAAGTGGGACCTGTCAAAAGCTGTCACCGACTGGTCCTGACCGGTCGGTGACAGCTTTTGACAGGTCCCACTTTACAGATGTCCAAACTTGTTGAGGCTATAGCTGAGCCATTTCTCCACCAAATTGCACAACAAAAAGTGCCCCTGGATCGCACTGTCACGCCCTACAAGACTCATACAAAAACCCGCGTGATTTCCGCGGGTAAACCCGTGCTATTCACTGGATGAGAATGGAACTCTACACAGTGGAGGAGAGGAAGGGTGGCAAAAGGCTTGGATTCAACGGGGATACAACAAGACTAGAACGAGGAATACAGAGTAAACTACGAGCTCTTTAAATACTGTTACAACTATTCATTTATTTGTGGTTTTCCTATGATTTTCCGGAGATGTGTAAGTGCCAGACTAAATATAGAATGAGTATGTGCTGGCAAGAATTCTAGAGAGAACAGGAGTGAGTCAGAGAGAACAATCCAGAAGCAGAAGCGAATCAGATAAGAAACATCGATGGCACGATCTGTGATCGTGACAGCCAAGCTATCAAGGGACTTCCACAAAAACCTCCAGGAAAAAGACATCGTCCTGCAAGATGAGGACCCGGAATACACCAGGAAAGTCGAAGAGGCCCTAGGTGAAGTCCCGGAAAACCAACGCTTGACTAACGAAGAAGTGCTGAACGCGGACTGGTCCCCGTCCTATACTCAGGTTGGAGAGGCACTCCGACTGTCCAAAAATGGCACCGCAACAGGCCTCGATGGGTGCCCATACGAGCTCTGGAAAGAGCTAAAGTCCCAACATGACAAAGCAACTAGAACCGGGAAAGGAGGGTTCGACATCATCAGGGTACTTGCGGAACTCTTCGAGGACATCCAGAAACACGGTGTGGATGCCAGGACAGACTTTGCGCACAGATGGATGTGCCCAATATACAAAAAGAAAGACCGAACAGACATCGGCAACTATAGGCCGATAACCCTTCTAAATACGGATTACAAACTGCTTACGAAACTCATGGCCCTACAGTTAGTTAAGCCGATCCACAAAATCATCCACCCAGACCAGACCGGGTTTATACCAAAAGATCAATATTTAATAATATAAGGCTCACAAAAGCTATCATAAACTATGCAGAAGTAATGGAGGAAGACGGCGCAATTATAGCCCTAGACCAAGAGAAAGTGTACGAAAAGATACGCCATAAATACCTATGGAAAGCCATGAAAAACATAAACATCCCGGAAAAATTCACCGCGACAGTCCAATCCCTATACAAAAATGCACACACCCAAGTAGCCATAAATGGTGTCATGAGCAAGCCTTTCCAAGTCACAAGAGGGGTACGCCAAGGGGACCCTCTGTCCTGCCTACTCTTTAACATAGCCATCGAACCACTAGCTTGTAAAATGAGGAACTGCGACGACCTAAAAGGGCTAATCATCCCGGGCGCAGAAGAAAAGCTGATAATAAACCTATTCGCGGACGACACCCTCCTTTACCTAAGCAAGGAAGACCATTTCGACCAAGTCGAACCTGTCCTAACAACGTGGTGCGAAGCATCAGGGGCAAAGTTTAACATAGAAAAAACCGAAATAATACCGATTGGTAGCAAATCACACAGGCTCGAGGTAATAACCACAAGAAAGATAAACCCAAGAGACAAAAGGATGCTCGACGCGCGCATCCACATCGTGAAAGACGGCGAGGCAGTACGATCCCTAGGAGCCTGGGTAGGCAACAACGCGACGGACCTAATGCCCTGGGAAATAACCCTGGACAACATGAGAAAAAAGCTAGAGCTATGGGGAAGAACGCACCTGACAATATACGGAAAAAGGCTCATCGTACAAGCGATAATCGGAGGCCACACCCAGTTCCTGACGATGGCACAAGGAATGCCCAAGCACATTGAGGAAGCCATAACCACTATGATAAGAGACTTCATCTGGGAAGGCGGCGTGTCCCCGAGAATAGCCCTAGAAACCCTCCAAAGACCACTAAGCGAGGAAGGCCTGAACCTACTAGACATCAAAGTGAGAAATGACGCGATGGAAATAATGTGGCTAAAGGCATACCTAAACCTATCGCTGTCTAGACCACTATGGGCGAAGGTTACGGACATACTAATAAACGCAGCTGCCCCCCCCGGCACGTCCACAATCGCAAGGGCAAACACCTTCATTCAAACATGGGAACCTCCCACCCAAGGCGCGTGAGCAGCAACCCTGGGCAAGGACATAATAAGAATGCTCAAAACGGCAAAAAAGTACAAAACAAACCTAGCTGCAATAAGACTATCCCCAGCCCTACGAGCGAAACTCCCAGCTTGGTACCACCCAGGGGCAGCACCCCGCCCAATGATGAATGTAGCCTCAAGGTGCCTACTAAAATGCCACGCGATTAAGACAGTTGCAGACCTAATCAAACTCGCATGAAAACTAAGACAGCAAGGCCGAACAACTAACCACATACCGTCCCAAATTTGTGTATGCGCAGACTGCGCACGAGACAGACTGCTGGGATGTAGGAACCCCCATGTGTGTGCCACCGAAGCTGTGCTACGAATCAGCGATATATCCCCAAAATACGACCTGAACACACCTGAACGCCATGACGACCTATCCCTCACACCAAACCGTAAGGAAAAGAACAGGAAGGCTCACGAAACAGAGGGCGAAATCCTCTTCGACCCAACTATCACCTGCAAAGAAGGCATAGAAGAGTGCTTCAGAATATTCACAGACCCGAATAGACTCACGATGATACCGGCGAGATGCCAACTAACTAGAGGAAGAAACCTCGACCACATAAAAATGGAAGTATACACGGATGGAGCATGCATGAGGAATGGAAAGATGGACGCGAGATGCGGTAGTGGAATATGGATAAGCGACAACCACCCCCAAAACCAAGCCCTGAGAGTCCCAGGCCCCAGCCAGTTGAACCAGATAGGTGAGCTAGCAGCAGTAGTCGCAGCCACGAGATCACTGCCGAACTACTGCCACCTAACGATAATAACGGACTCCAAATACATGATCGAGGGACTCACCAAACACCTAGGGAAATGGGAGGACAGAGGCTGGATAGGAATAAAGAACGCGGACATGTTTAAACACGCGGCATACCTACTAAAAACAAGAACTGCCCCCTCCTCCTTCCAATGGGTAAAAGGCTACAGAGGCAACGAAGGGAATGAGGAGAGCGACAAGTTAGCAAAAGAAGGAGCAGACAAGGTCCGGGCGGACAAGCTCACCCTGGACATCCGATAGAATTCGACCTGCAGGGAGCTAAACTTATAACGCTAACACAAGCGATAGCATACAGAGGCATTCGTGAAAGACGAACGGCCCCCAACTGCCCATCCACGAACAGGAACCTAGACATAACGAGGGAAGCGGTAAGACTGTACACAGGAAACTGCGAAACAGACGAAACACTATGGAAAAGTATAAGGAAACGCACCATCCAAGTACGAGTCCAGCAATTCCTATTCAAAGCGATGCACTCTACCCAAATGATTGGCAAGGTATGGTTTCGCATCCCAGGATACGAACAAAGAGGCACCTGCGCCACCTGCGAGACCACGGAAACGATGGAACACATCCTCATAGCCTGTGAAACAAACGCGGTGAGAATCGGATGGGACCTAGCCAAGAAGCTGTGGCCCCACGAGGATATCCTGTGGCCGGAACTGAGTGTAGGTGCCATCCTAGGAAGTGGTTGCCTCTCACCAAAGAACGACGCCCCGCTAAATGAGGATGACAGGAGAAAAGGTGCGCACCTGGACATAAAGCCGCGACCAGACTCCTCCAAATCACCATCTCAGAAACTGCACACCTAATATGGGTACTAAGGTGCGAGAGAGTAATACAAGAACTTCAACATTCCCCAAGGGAAATAAAGGCGAGATGGTTAAAGGCCATAAACAGAAGGCTGACCGACGATAAGATAACCGTGACAAAGATAAAGAAAAGCGTACCTTTTACCCAGCTCGTGGAGGCGACCTGGGAAAAAGCCTTGAAAAAGTCCTCTAGTCTGCCGGATAGGTGGATCTTCGACTGTGAGGTTTTAGTGGGTAGGAATGCACACTGGTACCAGGCCGACGATGGCAACCACAACGTGCATTGAGTCCCACACTACCCCTACATCAGGGTGGTACTTTAATTTGTATTTTCCCTCACACCGGGCCCAGGCCTGGCTTCTGCGTGTTAGGTAGGGCTGATACCTACAATCTCCTGCTGCCTAACGACTAGATATGGAAAGTACATACTTTAAATAGTGTGTGTCCTTCC
>JAKELI010000735.1:0-21842 GCA_021525025.1 Lactarius hengduanensis | reverse complement strand
TTGGTAGCCCGGGCGTGGCCCACGAACCGATGTGAAGCGTTGAACGATGCGACATTGTGAATCCTGCGCCGCCGTGGCTATGAACGGAACTCCGTTCTACCGTAACGACATCTGGCAAGTTGCAGCTAGAGTTGTAGTGGCACACGATTAGTGTAGGACACGGGAATTCTAAATTCACGGCAAGCGCTTGCAGGTTTGCTCTGGTACATAGGCCTGTCATAGTACAACGCTGAGCAACAAAGCCCCACGACTCGCAGGCCTCAATGTGCCACTCAGGCATGAAAAGAGGGCACAACGAAAATGAGGCTGGTGGGAAGTGAATAAGCCGAGTATCAAATACCCATATGGCTTGAAGCTGTCGACGAGTCGCGATCCCCGGCGCCATTTCCAACATTAGTAGGGGCAGGAGATCAGGACGGGTGGATACACTCTGCCACTCTGGTACTACTAGTAAAGTGCTACATATGGTTCCTTACCCTACGACGCACAATTTTAAAACATAAGAACAGGCCTAATCGCGGATCGGCAGGACACAGGCAGACAAGTTGGCCCAGTTACGCACGAGTTCAAGAATCTGCTGGTGCTTCGCATCTTGTGTAAGGGCTACACTAGCCACATCAGGTCTCAGGCAAGCTCGAATGCACGTAGGAAGGAAAAATGGTCCCAGGGTTAGAACGGCAGTGAAGGTATGAGTCGACAGTCTGGCGCGGGCCAGAGGTTTCAGTGTTACACGCGCGCTTGTTACCAAAACTGGCAAGAATTTCGCAGGTCTACCAAACTCCTACTAGTACAACTAATATCGATTGTACGGAAATCGTGGCTCCAATCCAAGCCGGAATAATCTAGCTCGGGAAATTGGCAGTGTGAACCATCAGTAGCTCAAATCTGGCTTCTTCTCGGACTTGCACCACTCTAGCACCCAAATAAGTCGTGCCTTCCCCTCGAACAATAGAAAACAAAAAACTTTGTTTGCGTACTTCAAGGTGCGCCAGTCATCCCTTCAATGCGTCTATTCCACAGGCTGATCGAAATTCAGTTTCGTATGATTGACTGTTATGTCTAATACAGGACGTCATCATGCATCACCGATGGCCACTGGCATCAGTACACTCAATCATGACGTGCTTCTTAACATCTTTAATTGGTATCGACTAGGAAATACGACAGGGTTCGATCGAGGCTGGAACCTCGAACGCTGGTGGTACAAACCCATTCAGGTATGTCGAACCTGGCGGCACCTGATACTAGCCTCGCCAACCCGTTTGGATTTGCACCTCGTGTGCACCCACGGCACACCCATCACAACCATGCTCACCCATTCACCTCCCCTGCCTCTCATAATCTACTACCCACGGAAGGCTCGCGGCGGGAGAGGACGAAGATGTGCTTTTCGCACTCCAGCACCGCGACCGCGTGCATCGCATCCACATCAGAGCACCTGCAGCGAGCCTACCCTGCCTTCTCAATGCGATGGACGGCGAATACGGTACTACCTACTACAGCGCCTGTCATTCACTCTCATACCGAGAAACCCTGCGCGGCCTCAGCAGGCACGGGCGTGCAGCTCCCCACGAAGCTACAAGCGCCGCTTCTGCGCCGCCTCACGCTGACAAATGTCCGTATTCCAGCGGACTCAGAGCTGCTCCGACGCGCCGAGAGCCTCGTCACGCTCGAGCTCCTAGACATCGCAGACTCGCCCGAACTCATCCTGCGCATCTCGTCTCACAGCTCGCGCGCATGGCGCAGCTCGAGCGCCTCGTCGTACACTTCCGCACCGCGCTCCCCAACCACGCCGTCGAGCGGACGCTCTGGGAGCTCCCACGACGCGCGCGGCACTCCCACGCCTCCAGCTACTCTCCTTCCGCGGGCGCGCGTATCTCGAGGGCATGCTCGCGCGCATCAGCGCCCCGAGTGTACAGAAGCTCTTCATCGACTTTTTCGCGCAGCTCACGTTCGACCTGCCCTCCCTCGTCCGCTTCGTCCGCGCGGCGCAGCCCTCCCCCGAGGGGGACGGCGGCGCGATTCAGAGGTCCCAGTTCCACGCTGCGGAGCTGCACTTCGACGCCGAGACCGCGTGCATGCTGCTCGACTCGCGCACGACGGACCGGGGCCGACTGAGCGGGGCCAGGACCAACCCAGTACAGCTGCGCGTGAGCCGCCGCGCGCTCGACTGGCAGCTCGCGTCGCTCGCGCAGATCTGCGGTGCGCTCACGCCGCTGTTCGCGCACGTGGAGGGCCTCACGCTCGGCCTTCACACCTCCCGTCCCAAACCAGACGCGAACTCTGACTGCTCGGACTCAGACCGCGCGCAGTGGCATGCCCTCCTCCGCGCGTTTGGAGGCACGAAGACCCTGCAGCTCGCCGGCCCGCACGCGGCGCACCTCCTGCACGAGCTGCTGCCGCTCCCCTCAGAGCTCCTGCCGGCGCTGCAAGAGCTGCTCCCCGGAGACGATGGGGAACCTGGCGCTGGCGAAGATGATGAGGCGGTTTGGCAGCGTTCACCGCTGAGCGAGAGGCTACGGACGCCCTGTGGGTGTCGTCCGTGATTGGTGGTGAGGTGAGGAGCACCGTGCTGGTCCTGTGTAGGTTTGCTGCCCGGAGTGAGACAGTGACATTAAATGCGAATGGACGGATGACCTCACACTGTTGTGATCGTATCTCCAGATGAGTCCTTCCTGTATTCTTGTTCTCGGTGCCTTTGTCGGACACACCATTGTACTTCTACTCTATCACAATCCTCCGGGTCTCACCGGCAATGTATCTATAGAGTATACGTTTGGTCGACGGCTGGGCCTGGTGACGGCGCTGGTGACGGGCGGTCGCGCATCCGCTTCCGATCACCTGACCACCCACCAGCAGGGCTCCATGCAGGCCACTGTTTCTATTCCCAACCTCGCCGAACCTGCGTGCAGCCTTAGCGACTCAAGCGCAATGCGTCGCTGACCAAGGTAGCCACCTCTGCAAAGTTTCACGTGTACGCTTCGGCACAGATGTTTGCAATCCCCTGCGACCACCCAGCACTGGCAGGGCTCAGTGTAGCCCACCGTTCCCTTTCCCGACTGCGTTGCACTTGCGCACAACCTTAGTTATTCGGCAAAGATGCGACTACCACCGCCACGGACCTACCTACGACACCTCGCACCCCGCAGGGCCTGCATGCTCACTTGCGCTTGCTTCACACCACCAAAAATCTTGCGCATCTGAGACAACGTTCTCTAGGATCAGGGATTGTTTGGGGTAACAGTGTTTTGATGTTTTGACTCTTTCCAGTCTATTGACAGATTCAGTGGTTACAGCGAGACGGATTGGGGGCCAAGGTGGCAAGGACCAATCTATCCGAAACTTTCACACACCGTACATGGTGTACTCCACCCAGCGGTGGCGTCACCGCGAATATATTTCATGCCTGCGTACCGGTCATGGGCACCCATCACCCTGGTGGCCACCACGACGCAGTGACACCGTGGCTCCAATCCAAGCCAGAGACAATAAAATAACCTGAGCTCGGGAAATTGGCAGTGTGAACTATCAGTGGCTCAAATCTGGCTTCTTCTCGGACTTGCACCACTCTAGTACCCAAATGAGTCGTGCCTTCCCCTCGAACAAAAGAAAACAAAAAACTTTGTTTGCGTACTTCAAAGTGCACTAGTCATCCCTTCGATGCATCTATTCCACAGGCTGATCGGAATTCAGTTTCATATGATTAACTGTTATGTCTAATACAGGGCATCGTCATGCGTCACCGACGACCATCAGTGCACTCAATCATGACGTGCTTCTTAACATTTTTCATTGGTATCGACCAGGAAATACGACAGGGTTCGATCGAGGCTGGAACCTCGAGCGCTGGTGGTACAAACCCATCCAGGTATGTCGAACCTGGCGGCACCTGATACTCGCCCCACCAACCCGTTTGGGTTTGTACCTCGTGTGCACCCACGGCACACCCATCACAGCTGCCCCAGTGCTCACCCATCCACCTCCCGGGTCCTCCCCTACCTCTCATAATCTACTACCCAGAAAGGCTCGCGGCGGGAGAGGATGAGGATGTGCTTTTCGCACTCCAGTACCATGAGCTTCACCTTGGATTATGCTTGCGACACGCTTTACAATTGAAAACTGTAACCTGAATAGGTTGCTTTCTTCAGTCATACCCTCTGTTCAGTGCAAGCAAGGTTGTCGTCGACAAAGTCGACACCTCAGTTCTACATGATCACAATACTACCAGTAGTATAACTCAACAAAGTCCCAATAGCCCATGGAATTCGTTTGGGCGCCGTGTCTAACTCGAATCTCAACGAGCAGTGCTGCGTCCCAAAATTCGGGAAGGGATTTACATGGCTTATAATATATGAGCATAATAAACCCAGGCCTGCTTATATTAATTATAAGTTTTGGGTGCCATTATACTTTAGTATGATGAATCGATTATAAGGCGGTACGGAATTTTGCAACATGGACGAATATATCATAGATTGTAGTGCAAATTCATTCGGTTTCCCCAAGCCCACATCCATCAATTCGCCATTACGCTTAATAGACCAATGACGGCATCGATGAGCGGCTTTCCTGGGCGAAGTCCAGTCGGGAAAATTTCGCTCGCCAGCATGCCATGCCGAGCCCACGTGTCGATCAAAAACATGCCCCACGCGAGGACCCACAACATCGTCCACAACCAACCAAAAAATCCCCCTACGCGCGTGTCCGTTACCTTTTTGAATGTGACCTCCATGGCGACGCCAAGGCCCATTAGGAGGAAGAACCCCCCGGCGATACCGAACTCGGTCCCACTCCCAAGCCCCCACAGGCTAACGTGGTGCATAACTGCAGATACAGCAAATGCCCCAATGAGCGAGCCGGGACGTCCTCGGAACGTGCCGCCGGGACGTGTACCAAAGGTGATGAAGAGGTGGCGGAATAACTGGTGCCAGCGGGAGCTCCAGAACTCGTGGAGAGAGGTCGAGAGCCACGGGCTGTGCGAAAGGGGCGGCCAGTGTGAGGCGGGTTGGCGGCAGACGACTCGCCCGATCAATGCCGCCATATGGTACATCGTGTCGATTAGCAAGTGCAGCCAGAAACCGCCACAGATACTGACGAAAGCCGCCGACACGATGCGGGGAAGAAGGCTGAGATTCGGGTCGAAGATAGATCCACCGCTGGGATTGCTGCTGATGGCGGGGCAAGTAAGCTGTATGAGATACCGTGAGACGTCGAACATTGTGACTCTGAAAACAAACGAGGCGAAAAGGGATGAGATAGAAGGGGGCGCAGTTGTCCATTGGGGGAATGGCTGTGATGACCACGACCATCCAATTCCTCGTTGATTGACAAAAAGATCGAATCCATCAAGGAGGACACTTGAAATGGACAAAGGCTTTTTCGATCCCGTGGGGGCACATCGATCCGTTGTAAGCTCGTACTTCCTGATTGGCTCCTTGATGATGAACGTCCATTCGAACGACCTCAGTGCCATGCAAAACATTCCCATCTACGCCTATATTTCAGTAAATGTGCTCACAAGAACGCGGTGGTGAAGAGCAATCGCACCACGAACGGGAAGTTCCATAGTCTGTGACTGTCAGAATTCTGGAGTCCGAGAGATTGTGCGAACCACGCCGAGAAGTCTACGTTCGTGGCACACCACCAGGCTTGCCATAAACAGACGGGCTGTAGCAAAAGCCTGAAGAGAAAGGTGTTTGGGAGGATGGCAAGCACCCCCAGTGCATAGTAGGTCAGGCATAGGGGAATAAGGGCAGTAACCGCCGACGAGTGACGAAGAGAGGGGTCAGGAAAGACGTCAACCATTTCGGGGAACTGTGGGGTCAGCAGACGCTGGGAGACGGGGAAACATCCCAACAACGCCAGTTAAATGTCGCAAGCATCTGCAAAATGGAGGCTGTCAAAGTTGTCAAAGACCGGTCTTGACTAGCTTGACTAGCTTGACTCGTTTTGACAACCTCCACTTTTGCAGATGAAAATCGGGAAAGGCATGATTATTATCAAATTATAGCTGACTGCCGACAACTTATAACACCGAAATCGGGATTACAAGTAACTTATAATTTACTTCCTGCAAGTAAAAATGGATTATAAATGGTGATTATAAGGATTTGAGGACCTGTTTACAATGATTATATTTTTTGACATCAAACTACATTACTGTAAGTTTAGCCGGTCTGAGGCAAAGCGAGGTACGAGCGATGCCTTAGAGCACCGTCTTTGAGTGAGTGAGCAGGGCGACACGTGACGCATTCCTCTCTTGCGTGTCCCCCCCCATCTGTCCACTTTTCCAACCGGTCTAGAGAACCGGGATCTTTTTATTTTCCCACCCGCCACACCCTTTTGCTATGGGATCAATGATGAGGATCGTCATATCCGCCGACACTCATCTGGTCGCTCCGGGAGGGCCCACCCACCCATCACGACCTCGCCTCGGCAATGAAGACCCTCATTTTCGATCGAGAGGCGCTTTGCGCTTCCGCCCAGTCTCTATGCTGTCCCGCCAGCATTTCGCCTGAGCCCTCCTACAGTTTTCCTTTCATACCACGTGCCGTCTTCCTCTCATCTGGCCTCTCCCACGGCGCCACACAAACCCCGTCTCGTGGGAGCAAAGCAGCGACTCGCAAAGAATGCCCATTGAAGTAGCAATCACTTAATCTTATAATTATAATCACTACTAGCAATTCACGACGGCCCCAAGGGGCCGTCATTCATGAAAGCTTACGGATTCTAATTGTCACGATGCTGTGTCGATCAATTCGGGGTGTCACGCAGGTTGAGGAGGCAGAAAATGGAGAGAGCGGCAAACTCCTCTGTGCGTGTGGGAAAGGAGACCCCCTTTTCATCGAATATTGTTCCCGTGCGCTGATTCCGTCCATGTTCAAGGGGAAGAGGGTCAACGACAGAGGCCCCGGATCTCTTCCACCGAGGACTGAAAACCGTGAGGAAGATGAGTTCTTAAGCGAGAGAATGTGGACACGGGAAGGAAACAGATGCAGCAAACAATGTACTCCCACATACACAGGTGTGCCCGATGTCGGAGGTGTATGGCTCGAGTTGGCACGGAACGTACGTCAATTTCCTTCGTGGCATCACGTCCTTGTTTTTTTATACCTGGCGCTTTGCCCAGATCAGGTCTATTGCCACAGTCACGACGGCAGTCGCACAAGGCGATTTGACGCGCAAGATCGAGATCCAGGTAGAAGGAGAGATGGCGACACTCAACTCAATGGTGGACCAGCTGAGTGTCTTGCGTCCGAGGTCACGCGTGTCGCTCTCGAAGTCGGCACGCAGGGTATACTGGGTGGACAGGCACGTGTCGAAAGTGTACAGGGAACTTGGGCAGATTCGATATTGAACGTCAACGTGAGTCCCACCGCGATGTTTATCGCTCCGCGTGCACCTGACCACTGACGTACCTCTGTCGGCAGAAAATGGCAAGCAATCTGACGGATCAAGTGCGCTCGATCTCGGGGGTGACCCAGGCCGTCGCGCTCGGCGATTTCTCCAAGCAGGTTGAAGTCGACGAGAAATGCTCGACCTTAAGATGACGGTCAACTCAATGGTGAACCAACTGTCCACCCTCGCCAATGAGGTCACGCGTGTGTCGTTGGAAGTCGGAACCGAAGGCAATTTGGGAGGACAGGCTTACGTTCCCGATGTGCAGGGCATGTGGAAGGTGCGTCGGACATTTCACCTGATCGTGGTCGATATCGTATTCTAGTGCATAGAGTCAGAAGACTCGGAGGAAAGCGCAGGTGTTGTTGGCAAGTGCAGGGGCTGTGGAATGGGTAGTTACCCGACGATCGCTGAGGAGAAGCGAACCCAGACGGAGTCTCCACTGCGATACACGCCGAAACCTTGTTCAAGTGTAACATACCGTCTGATCGAGGCGACGCTGGTGGGGCACGGACGACTTCATCACACCGTACACCTTTGGCACGCATGAACCTAAGGTCACACCACTCTTGATCCGCAAGCAGTCCACTGGCAGGGCCGATGGTCAGACGCGAAATCGAAGAAGGATACAAATGATCAACCTCATCATTTCACACACCTTGGTCACGCACGAACCCCGGTTCACGTCGCTCTTGACCCGTCAGCAACACAGGGCCAGCGGACGATGGCTCTTCAATAACGTTCGTTAAGTACTCGTTGGATCCGTGCTGCGAAAACTTCAACATAGAGGAAGAGTGCAGGACACGGACATACTTTCACATTCTCAGGCAGCGTCACCCCAGGTTCAACAGAAGACGATCGCCTTCGACTTGGGCGACGTGCACTTTTCTCCACAGTCAGAAAAAGATGAAAGATAATTCGAAGGGACTCGGCAAACGAATCTTCTGCAGACTTTCACGTCGTTGTCTTCTTTGTTGTCCAATCGACCTAGCAGACGGCATGGGAACGTAGCCGAGACTTGACGAAAAGGAGGCCGGACGGTGTACACCCGGATGGAACAGGGGGAGAGGAGTAACGCGTTCGCACGCGATCGTACAATCCTTTGTTTGCAATGACGATGCAGAAGAAACAGATAGGGTTCCATTCCGGCGCACAGGGGTCGGAGTGCAGTATCTGCAAGACCGTCAACAGAGGGAAGTCCCACGATTGGCGAATGCCAAGTGGTACAATGAACCACTGTTGTCAATCGAGCAGTGCAATCGTGACGTGTGAGATCACCAAGTGCATATGATAGGAGAAAAACATTTCAACATCAACAGCCATTCGCCGGAGAGAACCCAAACCGCGCGCTGAAAACGGTCACGTGAGGACATGTGATCGTTTGGGAAACCTGCAGCGAGCCTACCCTGCCTTCTCAATGCGATGGACGGCGAATACCAGGTACTACAGCGCCTGGTCATCCACTCTCATACCGAGAAACCCTGCGCGGCCTCAGCAGGCACGGGTGTGCAGCTCCCCACGAAGCTACAAGCGCCGCCTCCCGCTGACAAATGTCCGTCTTCCAGCAGACTCAGAGCTGCTCCGACGCGCCGAGAGCCTCGTCACGCTCGAGCTCCTAGACATCGCAGACTCGCCCGAACATCACCCTGCGCATCTCGCGGCACAGCTCGCGCGCATGGCGCAGCTCGAGCGCCTCGGCATCCACTTCCGCACCGCGCTCCCCAACCACGCCGTCGAGCGGACGCTCTGGGGAGCTCCCACGACGCGCGCGGCACTCCCATGCCTCCAGCTGCTCTCCTTCCGCGGCGGCGGCGGGTATCTCGAGGGCATGCTCGCGCGCATCAGCGCCCCGAGTGTACAGAAGCTCTTTTTCGCGCAGCTCACGTTCGACCTGCCCTCCCTCGTCCGCTTCGTCCGCGCGGCGCAGCCCTCCTCCGAGGGGGACGGCGGCGCGATTCTGAGGTCCCAGTTCCACGCTGCGGAGCTGCACTTCGACGCCGAGACCGCGTGCATGCTGCTCGACTCGCGCACGACGGACCGGGGCCGAAGGGCGGGGCCAGGACGAACCCAGTACAGCTGCGTGTGAGGTGCCGCGCGCTCGACTGGCAGCTCGCGTCGCTCGCGCAGATCTGCGGTGCACTCACGCCGCTGTTCGCGCACGTGGAGGGCCTCACGCTCGGCCTTCACACCTCCCATCCCACACCGGACGCGAACTCTGACTGCTTGGACCCGGACCGCGCACTGTGGCATGCCCTCCTCCGCGCGTTTGGAGGCACGAAGACCCTGCAGCTCGCCGGCCCGCACGCGGCGCACCTCCTGCACGAGCTCCTGCCGCTCCCCTCAGAGCTCCTGCCGGCGCTGCCGAGGATGATGAGGGCGGTTTGGCCGCGTTCACCGCTGAACGAGAGGCTGTGGGACGCCCTGTGCGTGTCCGTGATTGGTGGTGAGGTGAGGAGCACCGCGCTGGTCGTGTGTACGTTTGCTGCCTGGAGTGAGACAGTGACATTAAACCCAAATAGACGAATGACCTCACTCCCTGTTGTGATCGTATCTCCAGATCGGTCCTTCCTGTATTCGTGTTCTTGGTGCCTTTTGTCGGACACATTATTGTACTTTTACTCTGTCACAATCCGCCGGGTCTCACTGGCAATGTATTTATACATATACAAAACTTGTTTTTCGGAACAAGCCAGTGAACTGGATTGAACACACAAAAGGGGAAAGGGGTGCATTTGCGGCGTATCGTACATCAGAGATACCGATTAATACTGATTGATATGGGCGGTATTGTCGTGTAGTAATGAAAACAAAAACGCCTTTATTTTCTGTAGCTTCAACAACACATCGTAGCTACTTCAACTCATACGTACTAACAGCCTCGCCCAGCAGAATCATGCGGCACCATCATCAACGTCATTAGGATCCGGGGGTCAGTGTCCTTACATTTTACGACCCCTGCGGTTTTTTTCAAGGTTTTTTGTCGCATCCTTCTATTTGATCTCATATCCATAGATACTGGAATTTTTTTTGAGCTGAAACGATCTACTGCGATCTTTAAAATTTGCACAAGGCTGAACATTTGCATTACTACTAACACAACAGTACTGAAACTATTACACAAAACAAAGAAAGTGCATTGGCAATGATTGCAAAAAAGGGATTTGTACATGATATCAGTGCGTCCATGCGTGTATGGAATGCTTATAGTCATACAGAAAGAAAATACTACATATCAACAGAGCGACGATCCCTTCCTCTCCTTTTCCAGTTCCACCGTTCCAGTTGGGAAAGTGGTATATGCCAGTAGTATATAGATATTATTACGTATCCAGGCGGTTGCAAATAACGCGTGGTAAGTAGACTCGACGCTCGCGGGCCTTGAGGACTGGCAACCGCGTGGCAGGTCAGAGGTATGGTGGCGTAATGCAAGGTAGTCAACACGAAGGGAATAAGGGAATTGAGTCGGGTGTTATAGGAAAGTGAGGTAACGGAGGCATATACAGACACACATTTTCTGCCCTAGACGCCGATGACGATGGAACCAATGATAGTGTGGTGGGACAAGAAAGAAGAGCATGACATGAAATACATACGACTCGGAAACAGGTCATGATCATCGGAAGTCAACGGGCATTGGGAGTCTTCGCTGTCTCACCCGCTCGCTGGCAAGCCTAGTGATTGAGTTGAGGAGGTCTCCACGACGGAGTGGCTCTGTCGACAACGACCGAATACTGTCAGCAAACGCTACCTAATAACAATAGACGACGTACTCGTGATGTGGTCATCCTGTGTGCAGGGGGAGGGTCAGCAGTGATTAGCATCTTGGTGGAAAAGAGAGTAAAAAAGCAATGCTACGAACCATGCCTGCATCGAGACATCTCTCCCTATCGCCGATCACTACACGGAACGACACCGCGTCAAAAAATCGCACGGAGCCAGTACAAAAAGTAAGGTACGTACTGGCGTGTGCAGTCAACGCAATGATGGGTGTCGGTGGGAGGTTGTTATGCAGTTCGTACGCGCGTATCAGCTCCGTCGCCTCCATGCCGCCCATGAAAGGCATGGAAACGTCCATCTGGCATTCGACATTCAGAATCCGATCTGCCGATCCGGGCCAAAGCGGAGACCGAGGGGCCCGCGGGAAGTGGCAAAACTTACCAGGATGATGTCAAATGGCCGATTGCGCTGCACCCCGCGCCTTGAACGCGTCCACGGCAAGCGACCCGTTCTCCGCGATCTCGACTGTGTGTCCGTACTTCTCCAATATCTTCACCGCAAGCTTCTGGTTCACCAAGTTATCTTCCGCGAGCAGGATGTCGAAAACTACGTCGTTCGTTGCTGCCGCAGGGCTGACCGTGCTCGACTCGAGTGCCGAGATGAGTGCCGAGGCGAGGTCCTGTGCGCTCACGGGCGTTGTCACCTCCGAGCTGATGCTATTATCCAGGCACCATTTCACTGTCCCGGTCCGGGTTAGCGCTACTGCACGAGGACAGGTGATCCGACGACGGGGTCGTGGCAACACGTACAATTCAACCGCGGAAGTTTCTAGATACGTAAAAGACTGACGTCACCACCCAGTGGGGGAGAAGGGGCGAAGCACAACGCACCGGAGCCAACAGCACTATTGGTATGTACCGCAGATGCTCATATTCGCGGATCGTTTCGGTCTATCACAGCGTGAGGCGTTGTAACCTAGAGACGAAAACAGACGAAGACATACCACGTTCAGCGAGTCAACAACGATGGTGTCAATGTGCGGGCATGTAGCCTTGTCCGCGACCTCGAGCGGGTCATGGATCACATACGGGCGGAGCCCGAGCTCCTGTATGCGGTCCACGACGCTAGTGTTGTCGTATAGCGTGTCGACAAAGAGGATGTTACGGTTCCCGAACGGCGCCATCTTTCCGATCATCGCATCCATCGACAATTGCCCGATCTGCGACGTAATGGTGAAGAAAAACTTGCTCCCCTTGCTGACCTCGCTCTCGACCCACATGCTTCCTGTCATGAGTGCTACGAGTCGCTTCGAGATCGAAAGTCCAAGACCCGTGCCGCCGTACTCCTGTCAGCGAGAGAACAATGACGTGGTGAGCAACGAGAGTAACGTAACAAGCTAGGGGACAAACCCTGGTGGTCGAACCGTCTGCCTGCGCAAATGTGTCGAAGATAAGGTTCAGTTTATCCTTGGCGATCCCGATTCCGGTGTCCAACACGCAAAACTCGAGTGTGACGCTCGAATCGTCGAGCGCAAGTAGGCGGCAACTGAGCGCAACGTGTCCCTTCTTGGACACTTTGGATGGGGTAAACTTGATCGCGTTGCCCACCAAGTTGGTGATGACCTGCCGTAGCCGGAGCGAGTCGCCGATAAGTTGATCAGGGATGTCGGGGTCGACGTCGTAAGTGAGGTCCAAGTTATTCTGGGACGCGCGGACGACCAGGGTCTTAAGTATCCCGAATACGGTCTGCCGGAACGAGAAGGAAACTTGCTCCATGGTCATCCGACCGGCCTCGACTGGCTCGGAACACGCGGGTCAGTAAAGTTATTAGGACCTTTACGGCAATACGCGCTGAGGCGTTGTTCCTGTGGCACTCACTCTTCGAGATATCCAAAATGTCATCGATGATCAACAATAGTGACCGCGCAAGGCTGTGAACTAGCAGCAAGCTCTCCCGCTGGGACCGGTTCAAGTCGCTGTCAAGGGTAAGCTCCGTCATCCCGATGATACCATTCATCGGTGTCCTAGGTGGCTCCGAGTATCAGCTCAAAGACAGAGCGCGGGGACGACCAGCCCAGACTAGAGAGAATACCAACCTAATCTCATGGGACATGTTGGCCAAGAACTCCGATTTACTACGGTTAGCAAGTTCGGCCGCTTCTCTGGCGGCAGTGTTCTTCTGAATACTGTCACGCAAGTTGAACACCATCTGGTTGATCTGCGTTTTCAACGAATCCATTTCGCCACTGGCTTCGACGGTGATGAAGCGTGTGAAGTCTCCGTCCATAGCGGCAGCCGATATCTGGGCGAAGCCACGCACTTGGGTGGTCAAATTACCGGCCATGGTGTTGACCGACATCCTGAATGAATTGACCGTGGTGATGTGACGTCATTCGATTGTAACCGACCAAGCGAATTATGACGTACGTGATTTCTTGCCAGATGCCTTGGACATTACCCAGTTCGGCTTGGACGCCCAATTTGCCTTCCGTTCCGACTTCCCGTGCGACTTTTTTCACTTCTGAAGCGAAGAACCCCAATTGGTCAATCATGTCGTTGATCGTATTGACCAAATGCAGAATTTCTCCAGACACCGACACTCCCGTGACCTTTTGTGTCAGGTCTCCCCGGGCGACAGCCGTCTATTACACGTACGGCCGCGTCATTATCATCATCACTCGGGTAAAAAGGATGCAGCGTACCGTAGCCACAGCGATAGTTCGGACTTGTAGAGTCAACTGTTTTTCTTCAGCGTCCAGAAAAAAAACACGCGCAAAGTGCGACTCACATTGGCCGCCATCACGTTCACACAGCCCGTCAGGTCCTAGAGAGATAAAGGCAAAGTCGGGTTAGTCCCAAGGGGAAAGTAGTTGCAGGACAGCGTACCTTCCACGTTCCACCAACGTTCGTGACATTCGCCTGGCCGCCCAAACGACCCTCTGTGCCGACCTCGCGCGCAACACGGGTCACCTCATCAGCGAAAACGCTCAGCGATTCGGTCATCCCATTGACGGTCTCTTTCAAGTCGAGCATCTCGCCGCGCACGTCCACCGCGACCTTCTTGGTCAAATCCCCGCTCGCCACCGCCTTGGTCACTTCGGCGATCGAGCGTACTTGATTCGTCAAGTTCATCGCCATCAGGTTCACGTTATCCGCCAACACCTGTAGTGCACGCGCGCATATGTACGTAAGACCACGATCAGGTAAAACGTCCGACGCACCTTCCACATGCCCTGCACGTCCGGGACGTAAGCCTGTCCTCCCAAAATGCCTTCGGTTCCGACTTCCAACGACACACGCGTGACCTCATTGGCGAGGGTGGACAATTGGTTCACCATTGAGTTGACCGTCATCTTGAGGTCGAGCATTTCTCCTTGCACATCGACTTCAACCTGCTTGGACAAATCACCGAGCGCGACGGCCTTGGTCACCTCCGAGATCGAGCGCACTTGATCCGTCAGATTGCTTGCCATTTTCTGCCGACAGAGGTACGTCAGTGGTCAGGTGCACGCGGAGCGATAAACATGGTGCTGGGACTCACGTTGACGTTCAACGTCAAATCGGCCCAAGTTCCCTGTACGCCTTCGACACGTGCCTGTCCACCCAGTATACCCTGCGTGCCGACTTCGAGAGCGACACGCGTGACCTCGGACGCAAAGGCACTCAGCTGGTCCACCATTGAGTTCACCGTCGTCTTGAGTGTCGCCATCTCTCCTTCTACCTGGATCTCGATCTTGCGCGTCAAATCGCCCTGTGCGACTGCCGTCGTGACTGTGGCAATAGACCGTACTTGGTCCGTCAAACTTGAACACATTCGATTGACCTGGGCGAAGCGCCAGGTATTAAAAAACAAGGACGTGATGCCACGAAGGAAATTGACGTACGTTCCGTGTCAACTCGAGCCATACACCTTCGACATCGGGCACGTGTGCTTGCCCTCCCAATATACCTTGTGAACCGACTTCAAGGGTCACGCGGGTGACTTCTGCAGCTAGGGCCCGTAGCCGGACCACCATTCCGTTGACCGTGTTCTTCAAATCGAGTATCTCTCCGCGGGCGTCGACGTCGATCTGCTTGGACAAATCACCGAGAGCGACTGCCTTCGTAACGCGGGCGATGTTCCGTACTTGATTCGTGAGATTGGCGGCGAGCTTGTTGACGACGCCAGTGAGCTCGCGCCACGTGCCTTCGACGTCGAGCACGAGAGCCTGGCCACCAAGTTTACTGGAGCACAAGGGGAACAAAGAACGAATCAGGTGGGTCAAGGTGTGGTGGTAAGAATGAGAGGAACGCACCCCTCCGTGCCGACCTCTTGGGAGACACGGGTCACCTCCCTCGCGAACTGTCCGAGTTTGTCGACCATACCGTTGATGACGTCCTTAAGTTGAACCATAACGACACCCTGCACGGGCACGGTGATCTTCTGGGACAAGTCCCCGCGAGCAACGGCATTGCACACGCGAGCAACGTCCTGCACTTGGGCTTTTAGTAGACGAAGTTCCTCAACGGCGCTCATTCCGCTTTCGAATGCAGCTGCCGTCAGAGGCCCGGGAGGTATAATGCCGGGAGAGTTGTCGGCCATGTTGGGCTTAAAGATGGTGTCTATCTTGCCGACGGTGTGGGCATCGCTGACGGCTCTGCCGCATATAGGACACGGAATAGATTCGATGCACGATGTGGTAGGTGCAGAGACGATGATTCCGCGGACTTGTCCATTCGCTCTGACACTACTATACGATGCACCATCAAGGGAGATCGTCATGGGTGAGGCAGTGCGATCGGCGTAAGGACCGTTGTAGGAGGACGGGTCGGGGTCAGAACTAGTCTCAGACATGTTGACATCCTGTTCAAAGTCGGGGGTGAGGCCGGTGAGATTGTAGGGGTGGAAGAGGGAGGGGGAGGAAGAGCCGCGGGGGATGGGTGTGCCTGACATAGAACGGACAGTCGCGCTGGAGTATCCAGAGGGGATAGTGCCGTTAGAAAGAGTGGGGAGGTGAGAAGGTGGTGGAGAGACGTCGCTCTGGGACGAGTTAGCAGAAGGGTCTGAGATCGGCGGGGTATCGCCCACGCTGCGGCGTTTCTTGGTGTCTGGGCCATGCTCCCAGTTTTCCGAAGTTTTTATGCTAGCGAGGGTGTCCTCGGCAGTGTACATTCTGCGAGCCATTGTCTTCAAGGCATTGAGGATGTTATCTGTCTGCCAATTGGAAGGGCCATTGTAGCGGGGAACGGGAGCGGGAAAGGGGCCGAGCTCGTAGATTGAAAGGACGACGACGAGATGGGAGATAAACGGGTCGAAGAGGTAAGAATTCTGTGCGTCCATGATGGACGACGCGCAGAGAGAGGGAAAGGGTGTTTGAGCGAGTATATGCGTGGGTGAGAATATGTCGGGTGAAGTGGGAGTATATTAGAGCACGTGCCACAGGGTTTTATAAAGTGTGTTCCGCTCTCGTTCTCCGCTCGGTGGGCCCGATGAGCCCCATGACGAGCAAAGGCGGAAATGAAATTTTGGTTTATTTGTCTCAAATCAGTCAATCTTCCAATAGAATATCACGAGATCTAAACCTGGCAGTCCCCGGCAATCGGTCCAACGAACCAATCTCAAGAGGGCATAACCGAGCATAAAACGGAGCGGTTCGCGTACCCCAACGCCAGCAGGAGGCCATGAGTTATTGGAGTACCCCTACACTCGTACTGTCCGTGTCTCCTGCGGCGTACAGCAGGGCACCGGATCTTCAAACGCCTCATGGCCTAAAGCAAACAGCGTGCGATGAACCGAATGGATAGACAATATATGCTCTCAGCGATTCCGCAGTGGCCCACCGACTAACCACCGCGGAACCTAGCGCCCCTTCAAAGGGGGTGAACCAAGGGGTGAACAAAAGATCGTTCCATTCGATCGATTTTAGGACATGAGGCGACATGCGGGCAGAATGGCGGTAGTGGGATTACTGGACTTGTCGTTGGTTTGGTGCCTTGATCCTTTGGATAAGTGGATAAGCCCAAGCGCTTCCGCTTGGCGCGGCCCATTATGCCCATTGCTTCCGCTGACCATGCAAGTACACTCAGGCTGTAGATCATCCTGGTTACCTCGTCTCTGGTGTACGTTGTGGGTAGAACAGGAAGTATTCCTTTCTTTTCTAGCTCCGATTCTCCGAGTCAGGGCTCCGGTGATCTAATCAACGAAGAGTCGCAAGTGGCGCTTGTCTTTGGAGGAAAGGTGGGGTTTGCAAGCGCCGCAAGACGTTGGGTGATCTGATCCGAGACCGTAAGGGGAAAACAAGAAGCCGGAACTAACTTACACAGGTAGGGTCCCGGGTACACACCCAAACCTGACATTTACTGTACAAAAACTGACAAGAAAAGATCCTGCTATACACAGGAATGGAAGACCCGGACGGAACAGCAGAATCACGAACATAAAAGGGCACGCCGATCACTTCACCTCTGAAGCTCATGCGCTCATGTCATTATCATTTCACGATCCATCGTGCTTCCGTCTTCGATACTTCGATCCTCGATAGTGACCGTGACTTATGGGCTTGTTTAAACCAACTGACCAACTGCCGAGCATCACGAAGCATGACATCGGCCCTCTGGGGAGACTATCTCTCGAAGAAGCATGCCTCCTACACGAGTGGGAGTGAACAGAGGAAAGGGGAAGAAGAGCGGAAGAGATATCGACAGTCGGTGACGTCATGCAATATGTGGCACAGATGCACGGCCAGAAGTAGTTCCTCAGGATTCATTTCCATCACTCTTTTTCTGCTCCGTTCTGCTCCGATACTGCAGTTCCTCAAGACAATACTCATTGTCTGCACCGGGCTTCCGGAATCGGAGGGCACATCTTTTTTTTTTTTGCTGCCGAGCCACCTGCTTGGACGCTATCACCCAGTGGGCCACTCTGCGGGAACTCTCTCGAGGCAGAAAACCCATCGCCTTACTCCCCCTGGGCCCCAATTGGCAAATAATAAACCGCCAGTGGCTAGGGCCCTTGAGAGACTCTTTAGCATTTGTGTATGTCTCTGCGGTGACTGGCGGCACAGAGCCCGAGTCGTCGGTAACTGTCTTGGTAACTGTAGTCAAGTGGGTGGCGAACAAACCACGCTCATCCATCAGGCGAGCGGTAAAACCGGTAATATGGGAACTGTAACCAATCCCTGTGATCAGTCCAGTAGCCACAGCACTATCACCTGTGGTAACAGAGGCACATTCGAGCCCAATCTGGTTGCGTTTTCATGTTTTCCCCGGGTTTAAGGCGTGCAGAGTTCAACGTGAAAGCCAAGAACCTACTAGCTCTACTCGTCGTCTAAAGTTCGCACAGCGGGCGCTTGGTCCTGCGGCCGTGTGGTTCGGTCGGTGTGGTTCACAATTCCTTATCGCGGGATCTATTTCAAAGTCCCCATGGGTCGACTGTTCCGCACATTTCCGGGTGAGGCCTAGAGAACGACGACCCTGCGCTGGCCGCGGTGTGTAATGTGCGCACTGCATTATTGGTCGAACGAGGGCCCTCACCAGGGGTATACTATCCAGCGCCTCCCTCGGGTGGGAGGTTGCCACAGTCAACGAGCGTTCTTGGCCTGCTTGAAGTGACCCCGTCTTTCGGCCTCTCGAAAAGAACCACGCCGGGTGATCCAATCACTGGTCTCGGAGCCACATTGGCCACTCCTAAAGCGCTGGGGGTGTTGCCGCCATTGCTTCTGCGTCGACTTTGGTGTCTATACTGTGCTCTTTTGAGTCGGCATAAGTGCAGTGCCAGTGGCTCGATACGATGATTGGTGCTACTACTCTGGCCCCCCTAACACTCGACGAACACGTCAGGCTCCGGTTGATGAGCGCGCTCTGTGTGTGCAGCTGTTGGTCACCTAAAGTGGTTTGTCCTACACTAATCACGATATTGCGATTCCTCCGGTTTCTTTACTCTCGCAGAACTTGCTATCATTCCGTCTAAAAGTCTTACCACTCCAGGAAAAAGGGACATAGAGACTTATCAGATGTCGAGGACACCAGGGCACGTCGCGTGCTGCCAGGGAGAGGGGAGATGGGGGCTTGCGTCCTTTCTGCGTGTGAGTTGTCTCTGAGATTGTGCTGACAATTTACGAATAGCGCTTTGTACTTACCATTAGCAGAGCAAGCTCCAGGCGTCCAAGCACGTACTGAGACACACATTGTTGTGTGGCTCGTAATTGCGGATCTAATGTTTTTCTGTCTCACTCCATAAGGCCTATTGTTTTCTGTGTTCCAGTATTGGCGTATATGTGAATTAAGAGCGCTGGTATTCGCCCTGGGTACATCCACCTCGTTAGCACCTGGTGTGCCCACTTCTAGTCGCTCTTTACCTATCTCTCTGCTCATCTCGTACTCAACTCCGTGCTATCAAACGCATGCCCCGTATCCTAGTCCACATGGTTATGGGCCCTGCGCCCGTGCAATAAATCAGTACAAAGACAAAGCTATACCTGTATGTCACTCACTTGTTATTGTACAACACGACCCGAAGGTCGCCGTCCCGAAGTTGCTGGCCGACAGGACCCACTAGGTTATTTATCGCGATCCCCTTCTTTTAACGCCGGAAAACAACCCGTTCGACGTCCACATCAAAAACGAGGACGCGCCTAGTGGCTACACCGCTGCAGGCACCGTCGATGGCCTGGACCTGCTGAAAGAAGGGGTCGTGAAGTAGCTCATTGCTGCGACCGTCTCGGACATTGTCTTCACGCACCCGCGTCAAGGATTCATCGGAGAGGTACTTTGGAGAGCATACGCGCATGACGGAGGAAAACGTACGCACCGACTTCGAACAGGTCGCTACAGTAACATGCGAGCTGTGCCCATGTTGCACATACCGTCCGGGTCTGTCTCGTCATTCACTGGCCATTTCTAGACGAGCTCTTTTCGCGGCTGGGCGAAGTCGCGGCATTGAATTTGCGCGCTTGTCGCGCGGTGTGTGTCAGGTCGGGTTTGTCTCGCGTGTGTCATTATCTCGGACGCATTGTAGCCTGAGATTGGCGAGAGGGATCGTTACTTCTTCTCCGGTGGGTATCTCGGAGGGGGTGGTGATTTACTTGCACTGTGACAGCAGTGCCTGCTTGTAGCTAGGGAAGCCGAGGAGAAAGTACCATGGGCTCTCCCCTGACTATCCACACGAGGGGCAGAGCAGATCATCTATCCTTCTGAACGCGGACGCCACTGAAAGCGGGATGTGCCCGAAGCACGACTCGGCTCACGTCTATCCTGCAATGGAACATCTATTGTTGCAGATCAGCGTCAATCTATTTTGTCAAGGAACGGGTGGTTCTTGGACGCGATTCAAAAAACTGAAGTAGCTGATTACACAGCGTCTCTGAGTTTGATGTGTGGAAGTCCCGACATACCACCGAAGACCAGCGTTTGTACTTCGGTTGATTATAGCTACTTTGTGTGCGAATGATCCTACAGTTGCCCGGTTGTTCTGGTCGGAGAGCGGGCGGGGGTGGGGCGAGGTATGCCGTTCGATATCGTTGGTAAGTGCATTGCGGCCATTGCCCAAAGTGAAGCTACCGACTTGGAGTGCGATAACGCAGTACTGCATGCAGAGTTAAACACGGCAACCTTTCGTGGCAATCTTGTCCTGCCGGTCCCGTTAACCCTCGGACGCGGAATGGCGAGGTCTCACAGTACCTGACTGACCTCTGGAACCAGGTCACGTTTCTCCTGAATCTAGCGAGTTCGCTGCGTGCGTGAACTTGAAGGTAGACGGGCTCGCCGCTCTCAAAAGGGTGTGACGAGACCATACTCTTCTGGATAGCTGCACTGCTACCAACGAGATTCTGCAACTCCAATAGCACGTCAGGCCAACAGCTACAGATGAGCCAGAGCAGAGTTTTGAAAACGGAGAGCGCCGACGCCCTAGTGACCCTATAAGAGGAAAGTGTCAGCTCGCGTCTTCTGACGATTCAAATATTGTCGGCCACCATCATTCCGACGCTCCGAGCCTTTCGTTCGTACCACCTCTCCCGCACATACTCTGTACTCTCAGGACTTCTCAGCAACCCTGTAATTTTCAAGTCTCAGTTGTTGAGCCAAAGGTTCGTCGTACTAGCTTGTATAAATCCACCTTATTCTCATACTCTACGACCCAAGTCCCTGTCTTCGCCATAGTGCATTTTCGTGCGCCGTAACATCGGGCGTGAACGGGGCATGTCACAATGGATGTCCGCCACTTTCTTGGGCACTTCCTCTGGAGGTGGCCCCTCTGAGTCCCGCAACTGCTCCTCTCTTGTTCTTGATGTTGTTGGGATAGTTCATTATGGAGTACCCATCTTTCTCCGTGCGCTCAATTGTGATTGATCGGTTGACCAGTGATTCGCGATTCACAGTGATATGGCGCTGAAGGCACCTTGCGTCAGTTCTCGCTACAACCTGAGGAGGCAGGTCTATCCGAGTCCAAGTGGGCAAGGTGAATAAGATATTCATAACCCACATGCACCGTGAGCCTTCCTACTATGTATCGCCGCTGAGTCCTCACTGCCAATTGCAGCGGACCACATCATGGGCCTTCCCACTCTTCTGCGCAATATCCTTGGCTTCCCTCATCCAGAAGCGCTCTCTCCGCGTGGCACTCCCGTAAATACCTCCCCATGTCCGTGAAAGACTCGCCATACTGACGAGCCCTACTACTACGCACAGCCGAGGGTCAATCTGTACGGCCCAGCGGGCCTCCGCACCTTCCTCCGCACCACCCTCTCGCTG
>JAKELI010000734.1:0-21846 GCA_021525025.1 Lactarius hengduanensis | reverse complement strand
AACTTGAGACGGCAGGGTTGCTCGCCAGGTGAAGCTTTGGGATCTTCGACTGCAGGCGGCCTGTGACGACGAGAGCAGGGGCTTCCGTGGAAGGATGGAATTGACCGCCAGGTCTAAGGACCGGCACAAAGACGAAATGCGTGCGCCGCGTTATGAGTGTATAGGAGGCGATCAAGTCACCAGTGATCAAAGCCCTCTGAGAGAGGTGGGGTAAGCAGGCGCGTGTATAGGAGGGGCGACGGGCTAGCCTTGGTATTTTGGACATCCCTGCTGTTCCCCTGCGCAATTCCAGCTAGAAAGTTGCCGCAGAACACGATCACCTTTGGGATGAATTGTTCTCTATGCAGTTGCGAAGATCTTTTGTAGACCCTCAACGTGTCCGGTTGGTCAGCCAGACGTCCGAGAAGACAAGAAATTCATGCTGCTCGAAAGTCCCGTTCGACGCGAGCCGCATATTGAGTCTGGGTCGTCACCATGGTGTTTATGAGTGAAGGACGGTCCACAAAACCTGAGCGCTTACGTTCCTCGAGAGGCGTTGTAGCCCCTTGCCAAGAAAGTCGATGTGGCCGAACACTGAGCTATAGTTGAAGCCTCTCAGCCACACCCGAGAAAAAACAGCTCTTCTCCTACCCCGCGCCGTCTCTCTGCTTTCACAGGGAGGGTGCCCAATGGCAATGACGCTCAACGTAGCATTATCTGTGTAGTCACCCTCTACGAGCGCAAATGATCCCTCGTAAAGAGTCCTTCGCTGGGTTGGTCCTGTGTCTCGTGGTCAACTTTTAGAGTGAAACCTAATAGACCCCCGAGCTGCGAGAAATCCATTCGACGACGCCGTCGAGTCCTCGAGGCAAAGCTTCCCTCTTTCGAATGTACGAGCATGCCGAAGAGTAAAAACCGCTCGCCCGCCCGGCCTAAAAGCTGCTTCGTGGATTTCAACTACGAACATCGGCTTAGATCAGATGACGTGTGGCAGGACACAAAAGAAAACGCTAGCAACTTGCCGTCAAAAGGTGTTCCCTGTGACGACTCGGGATCGTGGAGGGTGCAAAGTGCTCGTTTCTCATGGATGGTCTGCTTGATGATGTTCAAGCGATCCCGTATGGCTAGTATTCGGGATTCGGCCGTACCCATCACAGATGGTTGGTGCGATGCCCTACGGGATAAAGAGGCATGAGAGCTCTAGTAGTGTGCCATTTACTCCGTCGAGTGACTCTCACTTCTCGAAGCTTCCTCGTTCGGGAGACCAGTGCCATAGTGGCATATCGTGGGCATTGACAAAGTGCAGGTGATCCTCAGGATCCAGATACGCGTCCTCTTTCCGGCTCCGTTGATCTCCCGAGGTCTGCAAGTTCTGGTAGACCCTATTCAGGATCTGAAGAGAGACCTTCATACTAGCATCTTGGGAATGCAATGAGTGTTCGCCCCAAGAGGATATCAGAAAGTACAAACCATCTTGCTTGTTATACTCCTTAGCAAGCTCTATCTATCGACATTTCCACGTCTTCATCTGAGATGTCATGCCTCTTAAGGACTTCTTCAAGATATTCAAGTTCATCAGGCCCAAGTGAGTGGCTATATTTGCGGAAGACCTAAAGGGAAGAAACAGTGCACGGCAGAGACGAGATAGCTCTTAGAGTCCCTACTCGAATGATAATTTGCTGTCTCGACACGGGCATGCTCCTGGGTCCTGTATTGGTTCTGAGGTTCTGAGAGACAGCCCCCCAGCGCTAGACGCGTCGCGACGCGTTGTTTGGCGACTTGTTTGCATCCGCTCAACTCTGCACCGACGCTTATTACAGTAACGTCACTCCTGGACACCACCATGACGATCCGTTCAAAGCGTTCATACTTTATAGTAGTTATCGTTAGTCACCCGGGCTTGAAGTCAACGTTGACTCAGAATTTGCGTGATGGATAGTAGTACGCATCTTGGAATGCGTACGATACTTCTCCTCATCTCAGGGCCAAATACTCTTTAGGGACACCATGCACAACTTTCAATCGACTCATTGGTGCCTCAATTAGCCATTTGAGGACGTGGTTTGTTGAGTTCTCAGTACCTTATCGATTCTTCCGTTCTGTGCCCGCATGGACGTTGTGCAAACCCGCGCAAGTCCTCGCATCTCTGAGTCGTTCGGATGCCCGGCCCTATGCCCTGGATCTCCTCCTGGTCGTACGCATCCGCGGATTCGTTTACCGTTGCCCTGCGGAAGCAGAGCATAAAATTTACCTACTGTACAGTTCTAGTAGCTGTAGTTATTTAAACCTTTCCTTTCCATAGTGTAGGCCTCAGTGATTTGTCCTTCTAGTGCGCGCAAATACTGAGGCTTCGTCTATTCGTACAGACTTCGCCCACGCGCACGTTCCCGTACTCATTCTAACCACTCTATTATTATTCCGAGCGTCCCTACCTCTTACAGGTTATGGCCCTGGCCCTCCCTGCTGCTATGAATGACCCTCTTCCTACCTCTGTTCCCCGTCTTGACCCTACCGGCTCCAACCGGGCTATCTTCAGTCTCCAGGAAGCGATGGAGGCGAACCAGAAGTGGGACCACTTCACTGGTACCTCTGTCTGTCCCGTCGAGGCCGATCCGAACAAGCCCACGGATGATAAGAAGAA
Organism: Lactarius hengduanensis; assembly: GCA_021525025.1. Lineage (NCBI taxonomy): Eukaryota > Fungi > Basidiomycota > Agaricomycetes > Russulales > Russulaceae > Lactarius > Lactarius hengduanensis. The sequence continues at coordinate 19,226 of JAKELI010000734.1, read as the reverse complement.
AGCCGCAGCGGACTAGTACAACCAATAGCCAAATACCTCCTATCCCAAGATCCCAACGCTTACCCGACTCTACTGCCGTACGCCTGAAGTCTCTTACTACTGCCAAGGAACGCTGGGACAAAGTCAAAACTGAGTTCAGCGTGAAGAGTCAGTACGCGGAGACCGACATGCTCACCGCGTTCTCCGAAATGCGCTGCCCGCGCGGCGGGGACGCCGCTCGTTCCTCGGCCAGATGCGCGTGAAGCGCGACGAACTCGCGGCGGTTGGGGTGACTGTAACGGAGAATGAGTATCGGTCAGCCATCATCAAAGCTATCCCGGACGAAATGTCCAAGTTTGCTTCCGGTCTACTCACCGCTGCACGCGTACTGGCGCCCACTAATTCCATCGACCCCGACATCCTCATTGATCACATCTCCGAGGAGGCTGATAGGTTGGCGGCGCGGCGCAAGCGCGATGGAGCCCCGTCTGGCAAAGGGAAGCAGTCCCAGAGCCAAGATGAAGCAATGGCGGCCACGCAAGGGGACGGAGGGAAGAAGGGGAGGAAAGGAAAGTGCCACTGTGGCAAGCTGGGCCACTGGGTGGGCGAACGGCATTCGCGCCCAGTGGCCCAGCTTGCCACAGTTGGCACTTTCCTTTCCTCCCTTCTTCCCTATTTCTCATTTGAGGACGGGTTCGCCCCATGAAGTCGACGAAGCACTTCAGTTTTGCCAAGCGAGGAAAGGCTGCTACCAATATCCGATCCTTCTGCGCGCTAGCCGCCATCAATAGCGCCAACACCGCTACTCGACACGCCGGTTGTCCAGAGGAAATCACCTCTCCAAAGTGTATTATTAAACTACAAGAACAAAGTCATTTCCAAAACGCGGGTCCCCCCATGTCTGAGATGACCCGACTCAAGGCATGAAGTCTAGTTTGGACGTAGCCAGGCGTTAGCAAAGGGAACGGGAAGCAGAGTATACCGTCTTCATTCAACAATGTATTCCTCTATGCACGCCTCGATGAAATCGGAGAGGACGAGGTTTCGATGCTTTGGCCTGCACATATATATGTGTTTGAGTCCTGCCAGAAAACATAAATGCACGCGCACGTACTTTGAAGTCCTCTTCATGAGCTCGCGCCGACGGCTGTGTCGTCTCGCTTGTCCAATACAATATGCGTGAGCTTCTCATCGTCAAGGTTAACGATCTTGCCCCCGTTGTCCTCGATTAGCTTCGCGATTCGCGCCAGGCTAATGATGTACTCAGTACATGCCATCAATGGAGAAGTATGAGGCACCTTTTCGTAATCGCATCTTCAAGCTTTGAAGTAGTGGGCAAGCCATTCTCGCGAGCGTTCTGAGGTGCATCCAAGTAGAAACCTCTGTAAAAAAACATGTCATTAAGTAGTTCATACTACTAGAGAGAAGCGCACAAGTGTTTGAAAATTCTTCTTGATCGTACTCCATCGACGACTCTTCCCCCATTCGAGCCTGCCTGGAATCTCCCACGTTTACGCGCTCGTACTCGTCGCTGACATCGACCTGGTAAAGAAGAAAAACGCCGCTCCTTCGAGACTCACACTGAGGATCACCTCCATGTCTGTCACTTCTTTCCCACTACCCGGCTGCGGAGGCTCGACGTTGAACCAATTGTCATTGTCTTCGTTATCAGAATCCGGGTCAGTGGCAGAGTCTGCGTCATCGTGATCATTTTCCGAGGCGTTGGCTTCGGATCCAATCTGGAGCCAATCCTGCATATCCGGATCCCCTTCCTTTGATTCAGATGGCTTAGAGTCGAGCACTCCCGGAGAACCGGCCATTTCAGCTGCAACTTCTCCTGACGAACACCGTTCCATATCATCGTCCGAGTTGTTGTATTCTTCTGACTCCATACGCCCAGCAGTTGCATGGAAGAAGTATTTTCTTGACATGGGCACAAGTACACCGTCTGCAATAGAATCAAAAATCCATTGCGGGCGGATGATGTCGTGCATCCCTTTGTTCATAATCAACTTGATGTCGTACGCTTTGGCGAAAGTAAGCTAAATTCCCAAAACGCGAGGAAAGCCTCACGAATAGAGCTCCCTCCGTACACGACAAGAAGCCCAAATTGATTTTTCTGCCACTTGTGCGGAGTTTCCTCCATGCGCACGAATGCTACCGCGGTTCAGCGATTGGGCAGCGATTTATGGGACCGACTCACAGTTTTTGTAACTGTTCTTTATCTGCATCCCGTGTCCTTGATTTGGGATCGGAGGAAACCACTGCGAAGGTTTCAATCTCGGCGATTATAAATCTAAATGACGGGAGGGACCTACTGAATGTTAATCCTTCAAGCAGACTAGATTCGACTTGTACGTCCTTGAGATCTACCCCCTTATACTCGGGGAGGACGGAGGGCTGTGAACGTAGCCTTTCATGGTTGGCCTCTATACGAGGTTTAACTTGCATACCTTTGCCTTTGCCTTGCGCTTCTTAACAGTTTTCCTGGTAAGAAATGATCAGGAGCACAAACCTCAAATGCAACACGAGGAGAACACACTCTGTGACGTCCTCCATCTTTCTTTTCTTCACTGAACGGACAGCCTCCAAGATGGCTAGGAGCTCAGGAGTAAGCAGCGTGCCGAAACAGAACCTACGAAAGCACCTGTGGCTGTGATACAGTCGGAAAACGAAAGATCTTCCCGTATTGACATAGCGCGAGGAAAACGCATGGTGAAGCCTAAATGATATTGATCTGTAGCGTATACATCAGGGCTGGGATGCGCGTAAAAATTGAGTGGGTAACTCGGACCTGAGGCCGTGATCTCTGCAGCCTTTATTTTGACGATAAAGGAGCTTGGTGTATTTCAGCGTCACAACTGTTCGAAACAAGTGGGTGTCGTACTCCTCGGGCTCTATATAGACATCTCCCTTATCATCTCGGGATCCAGTTGCAGTATCGAGGAATTTGGGAGGATTTTTTGTCGTCCACTCCTTCCAAGGTCGGCCACGTATCCAGACGTATTCCGCGTAGCTAAAGCCGGTACCGATGCGAACAAAGGTGCTATATCTTGAGGAAATTTTAGAACGTCTACCATAAAAAGTGAAAGGATCACTTGCTTCGGTTCTTCGTCCGTATCGGCTACGTTTCTATCATCCAGGACCGCGCATATAAGAGTAGATACGCCTCCTCCACGCTTTCCAGATCCGTAGTTACCAGCTGAATAGAACTTTTGTGGTCGGGCAGCTGCTCGGACATCGATAATGAGCGTACGCACCGACGACCAACGCATCCACGGTTTCACCCATGTTGTCCTACTAATATTCGCGACAGGAGACTCGGAGAAACACTGGAGCATCACTAACCATATACTCAGGCTTAACCTGCCACGATATATTGAGTGCATCTCCGTAACATGAAAACAACACATACTTTTATCCAGTCTTTATTCCTACCGTTCAATACATATCCGGCATCAGGATGTTTCATCACTAGGCCTTCACCACGGGCGGCCATGATATCTTCCATCTTCTTGCGTACGTCCTTCGCGGTTCTCGCTTCAAAATCCACGACAAACTCGATGCGGCCACGTATTTCCTTGAGGCATGATTTGAGGTTGCGCTTTCGAAACTTCGTTGACTTGTGTATCAGGGGTTGTCCATTGAGATACAGCAGGTCGAATATTTTGACTGTAGTACCCATAAAAATGAGTCTAGTAACGCGGTATCAATTTGAAAGGCTTACAACATGGCCGAGGGTTCAATTCTTTCTTGGTTTTATCTGCGGACGGTCAAATGTTGTTGTTTTATCCTCGCCGCTTGATGGGAACATACCCAGCGCCGCTGACTTGAGCGTCCCAAAAGGTAGATTCCTTCCGGACACGGGGTCCCAGACAAGCATTTCGCCGTCTAATATTATGCTAGGAAACTGTTCGTTTTGCAGTACTATAGAGAAGAAACAGCACGGACCTATCAATTCGCTTGTCGAAGGCTGCGTCGATGTATGGCGTGAGGCTGCCGGTCCCAACGTGGTTCCCGTACAAATAGCTGTAGTCCTTTCCTTTTCTAATACAAGATCAGACAACCGAAGGTACATTCTGGGAAATAAAGAGCAAACCTCGAGCAATAAAAATATTCGTTCCCGCGTCTGTGTAGCTGAATTCTCTCGCCATCCAGCTTTTCCTCCAGGATAAAAGTGTGGCCTTCCATATCTTTAACTGATTCTTCAATATTTCCTGTTGGCCGCTTGCAAAGCATCGGTGCGAATGCTCTGAATAGGTGAACACTTTTATCCTGAGATGCAAAGGGAATAAGTAATTCAAAACCGGGACGAAAGACCTGTGATGCACCTGGTCATCCAGACGGCGCTCGGGGTCCCACAACTCCCATGCAACCTTCTTCAGGTCAGAACAAGTGTTGAAGAGATCGTGGGCGTCTGGATGAAAGACAGAGAAGACAGAGGTCTCCTGGACTGAGATGCCTAGGTCTGAGGATTCTTCTATTAGACCCCAACAAGGCACTTGCTCATAGGCGTTGCACCTTTCAAAATAATACGGACGATCCACCTTTGTTCTTCGGGCGTGGTGCGGTTGTATATTCGCCGCATAATTTTAGATTGCGCGTCGCTGGGAGATCGGGAACGTAGAACGGTGCTGGATCAGAGGCACACAAGTCGCTGCTCACCCTTAGATATATTTTTGGACATCTCATTGAGAGCATCGTTGAGGTCATCAATAGTGAGAGTTCCTTCGATAAACCGAAGAGCGCTTCGCGACGACCTCATAGAAGACCGTAGGGAAGTCACCCAGAAGACCTCTAGAACGACAATTGACATGTTGACATGTCGGAATCGTCCGATCAAACTTACATCGGGTCCCGAAGGTTTCTTCCATTCTAAAAGACGAATGGCGTCGGGGTCTTTAGGCCCTAGAGGAATCAGTTTTATGTACATTTTTGCGATGTTTTTCTCTTTCAATCCATAGATCGCTCGCTCCCTGTCTTTTTGGGGCAAAAGAAGACGTAGCACCGGTTAGAGATCGTGGCCGACCTCCCTACGCCAACGCTAGACGTATCTCACCCCTGAGTGGACAGGCTTGCCAAAGGATAGCATAAGGCGCACGTCAACCAAGCACTCATAAGCTTTCTTCTCTGTCTGGCTTTCGCTCATTCTGAAGCTTGTCGAAAAGACCGGAAAGCACCGAAATGGCGTAGTTCCACGATTCTGTGGTGCTTCTGGGTAGCTGTCATCAGGGTATTGGAGTTCGGGCAGTTGAGAACTTGGCGGTGGTGAGCTCCTAGGCGTCGTAGGAGCCGGTGGGGCAACATGAGATAGCGAGTATTCCCTTAATTTTGAGACAAGGGTATAGCTGCGAGTACAGAGTCGGAGACCCGTGACCACAACGTCACCGCGACGGGTTTGTTTGGTCGTTGTTTATTCATCAGCGTTGCTCACTCTCATCTGGGGGGTCAGCTCAAAGGCCGCTTCTATGCAGGACGCTCATCGCCTTGCACGAAAACTCAGGAAAGAGGACGACCCTAAAGTTATTGGGCTTTGGAAGATCGGTAGGACGATAGGAAAGGGAAGTTCGGGTAGGTCGCGTTTTGCTACCTTCTTCACCCCCCGCTAAGCCGAATCATCACGATAGGTCGCGTGCGGATTGCCCGCCACTCGAAGACGGGCCAATATGCAGCAATAAAGATAGTATCAAAGACGGCTCTGGTGAACTCTCGAAGATCTATCCAGGGGCTTGAAGAGCAAGCGGATCGTATACTTCTGGGTATCGAGCGCGAGATAGTCATCATGAAGCTGATCGACCATCCTAATATCATGCGTCTCTACGATGTCTGGGAAACATCTACGGAGTTGTACCTCATACTCGAATACGTCGAGGGCGGCGAACTATTTGACTACCTCTGCAAACGAGGCCGTCTCTCCGCATCTGAAGCCCTCGGCTATTTCCAACAAATCATCGCCGCCATAAACTATTGTCACCGCTTCAACATAGCCCACCGTGACCTCAAGCCAGAAAATTTGCTTCTTGACCAAGACAAGAACATCAAAGTTGCGGACTTTGGAATGGCTGCCTGGCAAATGAACAATACCAGTGGGCTCTTGCGTACGGCGTGCGGATCCCCACACTACGCAGCACCGGAGGTTATAGAAGGTCGCGCTTATAATGGATCCTCCTCCGATATCTGGTCGTGCGGTGTCATTCTCTTTGCCTTGCTTGCAGGACGTCTTCCGTTTGACGATGAAGACTTGCACACGCTGCTTGAGAAAGTAAAAATCGGATCCTACGACATGCCACAGGCCATTGACAAGCGAGCTCAAGACCTCATAGCACGTATGCTCGAGAAGGACGTACGGAAGCGCATAACAATAGAGCAAATACTCGCCCACCCATTTTTTACTATGAACCCACCCAAAATCCCTATGCTTGTTCCGCCATCACTCGGAACTATCGCTCGTCCCATCGAAAACCGTGCCGACATTGATCCCGATATACTGGCAAACCTACGCACCCTGTGGCACGGCTCACCGGAGGAAGAAATTATACGGAAGTTGACGAACAACGAGCAGACATGGGAAAAGGGCGTTTATTACCTTCTCCAGCAATATCGGATAAAACATCTGGAGGACTACGACGAAAAGGTCGAGGAGTTATACCTCCAGGCATCGCGAGGCCGTAAGAGAGCCAGTGTGACCCTTCCCGCTCCAGACCAATCGAATATTCCCCCACGCGCCTCCCCTCCAACTCCCCGACGAGGAGCTTTCCTGGGTAGTGCTAGCGACAACGAGGTTGTTTTGACGCCCGGACTCGTCGCCCCTCAATATTTATACACCCCGGCCCCTACCTCTGCGACGCCCACGCCCACGGGACCCAACTTCCTCTCTGCACTCCCTACTCCGTTCTCCCCAAACTTTCCGCCGATGCCCAACATCCCGATATCTCCCAATATCAATCCACTCTCCCCCGATTCGCCGCTCTGGAGCACGCTAAATATGACACCACTACCCGACGTCCCTGAGATGCAAGACGAAAAAGTCCAGCAGTTCTTTCAGCAAATTGTCGAACACCTTAACGTCATGCAACAGCACGCAGCGACAGCCAGCGTGAATCCCGCGGTCCTTTCGCCATACCTAAATCAGCCACCAACGCCTGAAGGACTAGGAATTCTCGGATCTGGGGCAACAGAGACAGCGAATGGCAACGTCACAAAGCCATTGAGTGTCCGGCGCACTCTGAGAAAGCCCGCTCCGCTGCAGCTCAAATCCGACAAGGAGAACACGGGAGAAGAGCATACAGAAATGGCACACAAGTCGTCGCTCAAGAGCAAGAACCCAGTTCGTAAGGTCTTGACCGACAGGCGCGTGCAGATCGTTGAGCCATCAAGTGTACTTAAGCGCAAGAAGAGCACCAAAGAGGCGTCCGCAGGCGACCCTCCACCGGCCTCTCCACTGACGCCGACATGGTTCGGGAACCTGTTCAAGCTCAAACCGGTGTCTTTCTCCTTACTCTCCGTGCACGACCCGCACACTTCGCGGGAGGAATGCAAGCGGATTTTACACGGCCTCGGTGTTCGCGTGGTGCTCATACACGCGGATGAGCTAGGCATTCTCAAGTGCCGACTGGACGATATTGCGGATCCCGCCGCGGTCGCGGGCGTCGCCAAGGCGGTCCGGTTCCGTGTCGAGGTGCACGCAGCCAGCGAAGCGCAGGAGACAGCGGGGTACCAGACGGTGTTACAGCTATTGCAAGAGAAGGGTGCCGCATCGAGCTTTCGGCTCGTGTATGGCAAGCTGAGGCGCGAGTGGGACTTGGATGCCCCGAAGATCCCACTACTTGCTCCGAGCCCAGGGCTCACCGATGGGAGTGGAATGTTTGCAGATCTTTTGTATGGTTGAGTCATGATCAGATCGCGTTGGCATTTTTGTATACCTAGAGCAAGGACTTCAGGACTTCAGGCCTCAGGGACTCTTGCGGACCGTAGAGGACTCATTTGTAGAGTATCTTGTAGCATCATACTATCACCACAGCACAGTCTATACCCCGAACACTTGTAGACAATACCGCGACAACGCCCAAAATTACACCCTCACTCGTTCAGTGTATGACGAAGTCTGCAAGCTAATCTGCCTCCGCCCCCTCGATATCCATAGGGGTACCATGCGGCGCTGCGAGGCTAGGATGCTTTCCCTGTTTTGACACGATCGCCAATTCTGGCTTTGTGCTTGATATTCGAATGAAACGCAACATTTGGACAAAGGCCACCTCTCGTTGGTCCCACGTCCGATACAATGCGACGTTTTCGCGATGTGTCAAGTCTGGCACCTCTAGATTTGTGTCCAAGAGAGAAAAAAATCATAATCGTCAGAGTAAACTCCCAACTATTTGCGACAGTGGCAAGCCATGGGAGAGGGATGCGGATGGTATGGAACTCACCCAAGCCAGTGCGGTACTCCTCCACCTCGCGCAGCTTGAGTTCCTCCAGCCTGCACTCCTTCGTGCTTTTCGGACGGCCCTTCCGTCGCTCTGCCCTCTCTTCCTCCAGTTCCGCATCGTTCCGTGTGAGCCATACGTCCGCGACGAGTTCGTGGAGCTCAGGCAACGTCAGCACGACGCCGCCCTCTGCTTCCTCCTCGGGAATAGCATGGAAGAAAAACCCGTAAAAATCAGCTGTAGATTAAAAGATGCCCAGAATGAGATTTTTTTAGTTCAGAACTTTTTTTTTCGCAGGCGGTCAACGACCTCGGCCTGCTTCAAAAGGCGCTGCCGATGATAACGATAAGATATAGAAAAACGAGCCGGACTTGCCCTTGGCTGAGTGCAGCTTTGCGCGCTTGGTTGCGTGTCCGGCGAGCTTGGATTTCCGGAGCTGCTTGCGCGCGAGCTGCCCCGCCTTGCGTGACTCTGGATGGAAAACTTTCTCTTTTTTTGAGAATTTCGAGGACTGTTTTGTGGACTGTTTTGTAGGTGCCATGGAGTTACAGACTGCGGCGATAATCGGTCGTACTCATCGAACCCAAATTGGGTCTAGACTGGGCCACGGGTTTCAGTGCAGCCTTCAGACAGCCACCGGTCTACCACATTGCCTCTTGTCTTATTTCACTATGGCCAACCTGAACTGGGGTGAAAAGGATCCCCTGCCGGTTATTGTACCGATATCAGAAAGGCGTCCTTGGTGGCATAGATGGAAGGTGCTTGGGCTTATCACTCTGCTCGTCGTTCCAACAGCGCTGCGTTGTACTACCCACCTTGGACCGTTCCTACCCGGAAGAGGATTTAGACGCCTCAACAACCCAAATATATGTCCTCAAGCTGATGCTCTCTACCCGGATCGCCATGCACGGCTTTGGGAGAGCCTTGGGAAGGAATTTGATCAGGATGCGTTCACTTTGAGGGCTGTGGAATGGCTCGGAGGTTCAGTACGTGTTCCGTAAGTAGCTGTCCTCCTTTCGGCATCTCGTTACTGAGTCCTTTCGTCGGAGAAAGCACAGAATCCTACGACGACATGGGGCCCATTGGTGTGGACGAGCGATGGGAGACTTTTGGACCGTTTCACGACTACCTCCTTCGATCATTTCCCTTGACGTATGTGACAACGTATCTTCGAAATTGACAGGGAACGAGCGAGTGAACATCATGATCTTGCACATCACACTAGCCACGAGACTCTAGCACTTACCAAAGTCAACGCGTATGGGTTGCTCTACGAGTGGAAGGGGTCAGACGACAATCTCAAACCTCTCCTTCTAACCGCTCATCAAGGTTCGGCATGGACCGCGACTGTCACTGAGCTAAACACCTTTTGATAGACGTTGTTCCTGTCGACCCCCAGACTGTCGACCAGTGGAAATATCCCCCCTATTCCGGGCATTATGACGGTATACATTAGTCACGTCTTCACATGTGCTAGAGAATTCAGGATGGTTTTCCATAGGCGAGTTCATCTGGGGACGAGGAAGCACCGATGACAAGAGTGGATTGATTGGAATACTGTATGTGGCATTCTGTCTCTCCTACCGCGGAAATGAGGTTAATTTCAAACAGCTCATCTGTCGAGACTTTACTAGAGAAGAATTTCAAGCCCACCCGTACCATCGTTCTTGCATTTGGCTTTGATGAAGAAACCCACCGGCATGCAGGTCAATAATTTTACCCTTTCTGATTCCACGATTAGGCGTATGGTCGTGACTCTGTTCTGACAGGGTGGCAGAAGATTGTCCCAAGTATTGTTGAAAGAGTATGGCGAAGACTCTTTCGCGCTCCTCGTAGACGAGGGCAGTGAGTACTGGGAAGATACTTTACAATAGCTCACACTTATTTCGTTCGTAGGTGGGTTCGACGAAATAGGGGGCTCTGTCATTGCCATCCCCGGTACTGCTGAGAAAGGATATGCCGACACTATGGTGACAGTCTCTACTGCCGGCGGTCATTCTAGCGTTCCACCTCCTCATACTGTCTCGTGCCCTCTTCGTTTTGCTACGTGATCTAATCGTTCCTCACAGAGTATCGGCATTCTCTCCCGCCTCCTCGTCGAGTTCGAAGCCAATCCGATCAAACCTCAGCTCGAACGCGGCACTCCCGTTTACAGCACTGTGAGATGTGTGGGACAGCATGCCAAGGAATTCCCAGCGCACCTGCGCGCACTTATCAAGTCATCTACTCATTCTGACAGGGCTTTGCGCAAACTGGAGGCGGAATTGATCAAAGACCATGCGTACAAATCGTTGATTGGTACTACACAAGCGATTGACCTCATTCAAGGTGGGGTCAAGTCGAACGCCCTGCCCGAAGAAGCTTGGGCTGTCGTCAATCACCGGATTGCCACGCAGAGGTTCGATTGCGAAAGCATCCCTTAGACTCACACCATTCACGTCAGGTTTTCAGTTCTGTTTCCGCAGTCCAACAACGCGACACCGACATCCTGAAGCACTTGGCGAAGGAGTTTAATCTCAGCTTCACTGCCTTCGGCTCGGACGTCACCCCTAAAGGTGCCCCCACTGCAGGCAAGCTCACCTTGACGGATGCCTGGGAATCTGGGTTGGAGCCAGCTCCGGTGACACCCACGGATGAAGACTCAGCTCCGTGGCAATTGTTGAGCGGGACGATCAAGGCTACTTACAATGCTCACCGGGGTCTTGAAGGTGCAGACAATATATTCGTAAGCCCAGGAATTATGAGTGGAAACACGGGTGGGTCTTTTGTCAGCCCTCAACCAACGGAAAGTTGACGTGCGGTCGCAGACACGGTGTCCTACTGGAAGCTCACCCCACATATCGTACGCTATAATCATCAAAGCGCGGTTGAGAGTAATGCGATACACACCGTAAACGAACGTATGTTGTATCATTTGTATGTTCTGATTGGTATCCCGGTGGTTCACATTTGGGTAGACATCCGGGCCGACAGCTTTGTAGAGATGATCAGGTTCTTCACTACCCTGATTCTCAATGTGGATGAAACCACGGCGTTCTAATCAGACCTGGCCCGGGAAGCGAGTGATACCTACACACACTGACCCTTCACTCAATTTTGTGTCTTATAATAGTAGGGTATAACTGCTTTCTTTTCTCCTTGAATTAGATGCATCTTGAGGTGAAAAACCGTACAGCGCCGTCTACGTGGTATCCCATGGGTATAAGTCTAGACTCAATTTTATATGTATGGCGCTGTCGCCCCGGGTTTGGAAACTTAACTTGAAGCTCTGCTACTCGAATCCTCCAGCAAGGGCCCGTGATCGCTCAGAGCTGCGCCTCGACGAGGGATTCAGGAAAGCCGCAGGTACCCATCGAGTCGGGTAGTGTTCCAGGTCCAGGGGATCCCCATTGGCGCACTCTAGACTTTAAGCATGATCTGAGTACAGTCATTCACCGCTCTTTGAGACACACTGGTCAATGAGACAAACACGATTTTTGAGCTCAAATTTTATTCGATTCTCCAATTCTCTTTTTCATTGTCTTTGCATACCTCGTAGCTATCTATCCCTGAATTTTCTAAGCCATAGGTCGTTCCGATCCTCTGTTCTCTACAGGTGATGTAAAGTTTGCAACAAAAGTGAATATTATTTCAAGATTTTACGGGTATAAATGATGGGAAAGTGCCAAATCTTTTTGGTGATATCATAGAAGATGCCTAGTACATTGGTTTGGAGGTGTTTCTATGTTAATAGCACTCCGTGGGGCCCAGAAAATGACTGAAAACCACAATTCCGTGAAATTGTGCCACAATTGGGACAATCGCATCGGTCACGTCACACTTGCCATTTTGGAACATGTCCATTTTGGGCATTGAGTCGAGCGAGCGCGATACTGTACCATGGTCAATCACGCGAAATTGAATGCCCTCAAGTCTCAAATTGCCAGGAAACAGAAGGACAACCTGATGGCTCAAGCAGTGGCCCTTTACCAGGCAGAAAAGGCCAAGTCCACTGGAGGAGCCGGAAAACCTGCTTCGCTTCGTGCAGTCTGCCGGATCATCTCAGATGACTATCATTTGAGAACGCAAATCCGGATCCATCTGGACCACAATACCTTGGCCAGACTGAGCAATGGGGGGAGGAGTCTTACAGAAGCCAATGGGGAGAAAAGCTGGTTGACGAGCGAAGAGCAAGACATCATTGTACAGTTTGTCATCGAGTCAGCACGTCGAGGGTTTCCCCTCAGTCCTAAACGTCTTCGGGAACATACTGAATACATTTTGAGGGCTCGCCTTGGGGATAAGTTTCCCGAAGACGGGCTGGGAAAGAACTGGCCGACACGGTTCATCACAAAACATCACGACCGAATTGGAATGTACTGGTCTTCGGCCTTGGATGGCTCTCGTGGACGCGCGGTAAATCCGGTCACAAAAGCCGAGTACTTTGCGATTCTCAAACAGGTCAGGGAAGAGTTCAATATCCCAGATGAGCTTGTCTATGGAGCAGACGAAACTGGCATACAGAGCGGAATAGGTGTCACAGAACGTGTTATTGGGCCTGCAAGTGCAAAGATGCAGCATCAGCAGCGAAGCGGGAACAGGGAGAACATAACAGTCTTACCAACAATATGCGCAGACGGAACCACCCTCCCTCCTACTGTGATCTACAAAGGGGAGTCGTTCCAGGTAAAGTGGCTGCAAGATAATCCACTGGACGCGAGGTATGTTCCAGTGAGTGCCGGTGTGTGCTGGAGATGCGCTGAAGTTGTCTCTATCAGAATGGGTTATCAGAAGAAAGGCTACACATCTGGCGAAATTGGAGTCGCCTGGCTACAAGACTGGGACAAACTTACGAAGGCGAAAGCAAATAATCGATACCGCCTCCTTATTGTCGACGGGCACAGCTCACATTACACGATGGGATTCCTGGACTATGCTCGCAAGAACATGATTGCCGTGCTCTGCTATCCATCACACTCGACCCATGTCTATCAGGGACTTGATGTTGTCATTTTCAGTGTCTTGAAGCGGGCATGGAGTGACGAACGCGACAAGTTCGAGAGGAGTGGCCCTGCGGTGTCAAAAACCAACTTCCTGTCCATTTACGCAAGGGCACATACACGTGCCTTCACCAAGGCGAATATCCTTGCCGCGTTTGCGAAGACTGGAATAGTCCCCTTCAATCCGGATGTGGTGACGGAAGAGATGATGGCCCCTAGCCTAGAGACGTCAACCTCAAGCCTTTTGCCGTTGGCTCTCACTAGTCCGCTCCAGGTGGTTGCGGACCTAATTTCTCACCACCGAGCACGAAAACGCAAGCGTGAGGACTCTGACAGCCTCAGCTACCAGGAGGAGTCCCAGCGAACCCGTCCCTCGATGCCGGCGATTTCCAACCCAGAGGCAACATACACGCCTGTGCGACAAGGGATGAACGCATTAGGATCAACATTAGTGTCATTTCTCGTATCCAGTTCACCTCTCGCTTCGACATCACACCTTCCCACCCTCCAAACGACCACCATATCCCCCCATATCCACCGACACGAGGCCCTCTTGTCTGCAGAGCCCACTACAGAGTGGGAACGAGAGCTCATGGCGGCGCTACAACAGAGTCGCCAGGTGGTGGCTCTCCAAAAGGATGTGATGATCGGCATGCAAGCGCAGACGATCCTTCATTCTATGTATATTGAAGACGCAAGGGGACAACTACAGGGTAAGGAAGAGAGGAAGAAAAAAGGGGCCCAGACAGGCAGGATTAACATGGACGGAAGGGCAAAGATCCTGACACAGGACGAGGTGTTTGCGGCAGTACAGGAGTCACACGCTGCCCATGATGCCGCAAAGGAGGCGTCTTCAAAGAGGAAGAATGCCAAGGAGAAATACTCCGAGGCAATGGAGGTGTGGAGGGTAAGGGAAATGGATAGGAAGGAGCGAAATAGCGGAGCGAAGGCCAGATGGGTGAAGGAAGTCGAAGATTGGGAGGTCGAGAAGGAGAGCGCAAGATCTGGCCGGAGGAAGGCCGGATGGAACAAGCCAAAAATGCCTTCCATGGAGAAGGCTGTTCCTAAGCCAAGGGTTTCCGATTTTGAGGAGAGTAACGAAGAAGAGGAAGAGGGCGAAGAGGAAGAGGAGGGTGAAATGGGCGAGATCAGTAACCGCAGCGATTGCGGCTGAACACTTGCCCAATTGGGAAATTTCAGCGTGATGTGACGCTGTCTCATTGACTGGTTTTGGCCTGATAACGACTCTCGACACTGATCATGCCTGGGACAGTGTTCAACACCATATATCTGCTACTTTAAACACATAAAAGCACTCTTCTAATATAAGTACATCTTTCTGCCGAGTCAGATTTTTGGTTTCCTTGAATAAAACTGAGAAATCGGGAGTTCTTCATTTGACTGTCTCAAAGAGCGGTGAATGACTGTAAAGCTATGGGACTCGGACCGGATCCTGCTGTATGCGATGGTAAGTCAAAATTACATAATTTATGGATGATTGCCTAGGATCGGCACTCGCACCTGAAATCTACGCTGATCAGCCATATCCAGTGCGTTGGTCGCACACCAATGGTTCGTGGCGAAACGTACCCCGTGACACGTACAGCGTACGCCAACTCACCCACGTCATTATTCAGGTGCGGTATGAGCACGGGACAGTAAAGCCCCCTATATATACCTTTGCGTCCACTCATTGAGGGTACACAACGAACTTTCCTGCTCTTTTGACTGACCTCGCCATGGTAGATGAACTACGCTCGCACACCCTCCCGATAGAGCTGGGTTACAAGATCCTCGAGGAGGCGTGGTCCCTCCCCCTCTCGAGGACGGAACGCCACGACCTCCTCGTCGCCCTCCCATCGGTTTGCAGAGCCTTCCGCGCGATAGCTGGTCGCCTGTTCCTCCGCGACGCACACGTCGTCTCCCCAGCTTACGCCGCGCATCTCCTCTCGCTCCTGCAACCCGCGGCTCACGACCACGACCACGATAGTGGCCTACTCAGTCCATGCACGTGCAACAGCATCACATTCTACATCTACGACCCATCCCCGTTATCATCGTCATCTGGCGTGTTCCACCTGTACGGGTCTTCGAATCCGACGACGCGCGCGATGGAGACTATTTTGCGCGCCATCAATACCAACCGCGACGCTCTTGCGCCCGCCCTTCACCACGTCGCGCTGCATTACACGGGGTGGTCCTTCACGCGCGAGCTCGAACATGCACGCCTGGTAAATCTCCCTTCGCGCGTGCGGTATCTCGAGCTCTGCTTCTCGACGCCCTCCCTCTTCACTCAGCACTTACGTCAGAGCTACTTGAGGCGCTGCGCCCTTCCCATGCCTAGCGTGCGGACCCTGGGGATATACGGCGCGTGTCCCGCATTCGTCGTCGACGTAGCCCGCGCATGTCCGGCGCTGCAGAGGCTGGAGACGGACGACGTACGCGGGGTGCTTGTGCTGCAACCCAGTTTGCGGCCTTTCATGTTGCTGACAGCAGATGACGCCGCTCAGGTCAAGCAGTCGGAGCATTTGGGACGGAAGAGTGCGCCTGACGAAAAGGCGTCCGTAGTCGACGCCTTTGCAAGGGCACCCGAGGATATGCGCAGGAAACCTGGCCTTCCATACGGTTTTCTACTCAAGAGAAAGCCCGCCCGAATCTGATAATACTGAATATCCTCCGGGTACATTGATGGGTAACACTATGATACAAAAGGTGGAGAAAGCAAAACGCGTCATAATAGTGTCATTAACCTCCAATCGAATACCACTCCCTATACGGTCACCGAATTCGATGGTCTCTGATGTGAAGGCGGGTAGGTCTCGTTTTCATGCACGGGTCCAATAGTACGATGTCGTCTCGAGTGTACTCCCTGATGTCGGGTGAACTGGTCAGGGCGGGCAAACGCTTTCCCACAGCCAGGTTCTTCGCACACATATGGGCGAACGCCGGTGTGTGTTCGCATCTTTGTATGTAGCCCAAAATCAAAATCATATTTATGCATGAAGCGTGGGGGGTACTCACGTGCTTGGAGAGGTTGGATGACTCGGAAAAAGCCCTAATGCGCGGCGTTATCAGATACTTTCTAGGTAAAGTTGGCTGTCTGATACGTACCGCTCGCAGTATTTGCACTTGAAAGGCTTCAAACCCATGTGCGTTCGCCGGTGTATCGTGAGAGCTCCGGCTATGGCAAAAGCCTTGCCGCAGCCGGGGACATCGCACAGATAGGGTTCTGGGTAGAAATTAGTAGGCGGTCAGGAACCAAGCAGATGTCACACACTTTCTTGAGTATGGCGACGCATGTGTTGTTGCAGCGTCGCCGCCTCAGAAAAATGTTGCTTGCAAAGTTTGCATTGGAATGGTTTGTGTCCTGTATGCATCTGTAGGACCTCGATCACTTTTAAAGGTCGAGACCACGTAAAAGGATGCGAACCTGTAAGTGTCGGCACACTTTTTGCTTGCTTGAGAACCCTTTCTCACCACTTCGTTCGCAACCGCTCCAAAAACATTCATAGTGGTTTTTGCCTGAGCCGACGTGATCAACCGTGAGGTGGTTCATAAGGTCGTCGACGCTCGCGAACGAAAGTCCGCACCCGCCCCAGTAACACCTCTCGGGGCCGTCCAGCGTTGGACTTGGCGTTTTGACGGCTGGTAGTGAGTGCTCGTCCGCTCTATGTCCCTTGGCTACGTCGCGTTGCTTCACAATTCCATCCGACGCCTCGCTCTGCTGTTCATCGGTTTGTGTGAGAGAGATCTGCTCTTGGTCCCGCATTTCCACATTAAGATCGGGTTCAGGTTCTTGGATCGCATTCGCAATGGTAGGGTTATCAGTTGCAACGGCATTATGGCTTCCGGGAGCATCTTGCAAGCCAAGGTGGTCATGCAGAAGATGGCCGGTCAGAGAATTGAGTGCGTTACCGAACTCCAGGCCACCTGAGGGGGCCACAGGAGCGGAAGAGTACTCGTGACAATTATCCCATTGACATGAAAGTCCGAGCATCTCGGAGCTGAATCGCAAGCAGGACGACGATGTCGCAAAGGGGTCGGGAGGTTCAGACAAGTATACGTTCAGGTGAGAAAGGTTAACGTGAGAGACCAGCTCTGCGAGCGAGGAAAAGCTAGAACGACAACCATTCCACAAGCAGGTGTGTTCTGCGTGAGCGATCGTTGTTGGTGAGTGTTGTATGTAGAGTGGTGGGATATATGCAGTGGGTTGTGATGGTGTATTGAATGTAGAAGTGTGTGTGTTGCTATCAGACAGCGACGTTATGGCGGAAAGAGATGGAGAGGAGCCGGCATAGGGGTCACGAGGGTTGTTGGTGGGTAAAAGGCCGTCTCGGAGGGGCGATTCGTCACGACAGGAACATAAAAAGGCTTCCACGGACGCGTTAAAGTCCGCAGATTGAGAGCGGGGTGAATATGCTTGGTCTGCTGTCGAGTGGTAGCATGGAGCAGCGGGCTGGAACGAGGCTCAGATTAGGAGGAGAGGTGGTAATTTACTTGGACTTACTACACCAGTCAAGGAGCAGTTCTCCGGGTCATCGCAAGTAGATCCGCAAAATAGGTTGCATCCGTCTTGCGCACAAGACGTATTTTGGTGTGCTTCACAAGCTATTGGTTGGTGCACAGGCTGAAAAGTGGGTGTCAAGTGTCATGAAGGTGCGTCGTGAGAGAAGACTCACCAGAAAACAGTGTTTAGGGTCCACACAAGCGGATTCGCAGATGTCTTCAGAGCACGGCGTCTCGCCGTGTTCTGGGTCATCACAGGCGACGATGACACATTGCTCGGTGCAGCGATCATCACCTACACAAGCTACATCGTCACAGTCGGGGACGCACTCAGGACAAGCGCGGTTTTCTGTGTCCATTATGCGGTGGGGATCGTTGCTGGTGGCAGGTGTGAACAGAGGAGCCGTGTGTAACGGTAACGGCGACTGGGCGGGTCCTCCGCGTTTAGCTACAGCAGGACGAGACATTGGTCCCTTATTTACCTTTATTTGTGTCCACGATTCAGAGCGGAGAAATTTGATTTCAGTGGGAGAAAAGGACCGAAAAAGGCCAGTTACAGGAGTTTCAGGATTGGCTGTTCAAAATACGGCCGTAAATTGGGCCTGCGCGTGCTAGATCGCTGTAAACCCCGGTATGACCGGAATCTCCCGAACTCAACGTCATTGATACACAGCCACGTGACTACTACACTACCGGATCTATGTCTAGAATGTCGTGGTTTCGTCCACGTTGAGAATCAACGTAGTGAAGAACCTGATCAATTCCACAAGGTCGTCTGCACCGAGATCTGCGCATGTGTGATTGACTGGCCCCGATCAGAAAATAAAAGAGATACAACTTACGTTCGTTTACGGTGTGTATGGTACTAGTATCCACTCCGCTAAGGTGACTATAGCGCACGATGTGTGGGGTGAGCTTCCAGTAGTACCTCGTATCTGCGGCCGCACATCAGCCGTCAATGGAAGGCCGGCCAAGGAATACACCAACCCGTGTTTCCACTCATAACTCCGGGGCTTACGAATATGTTGTCCGCACCTTCAAGACCCCGGTGAGCATTGTAAGTCGCCTTGATCGTCCCGCTCAACAGTTGCCACGGAGCCGAGTCTTCATCCGTGGGTGTCACCGGAGCTGGCTCCAACCCAGATTCCCAGGCGTCCGTCAAGGTGAGCTTGCCTGCACTGGGGGCGCCATTGGGGGTGATGTCCGAGCCGAAGGCAGTGAAGCTGAGATTGAACTCATTCGACAAGTGCTTCAGGACGTCAGTATCGCGCCGCTGGACAGCGGAAACAGAGCTGCAAACATGACATGAATAGTGTGATCAAAGGAATGGTTCACGATC
>JAKELI010000733.1:0-21901 GCA_021525025.1 Lactarius hengduanensis | reverse complement strand
GTATTCAACGCCCACTCGTGGAAGCAGAAAGGCGCCGAGGTTCGTATACACGCGCACTACAAACGAATGAAGCTAGCGCGCCGAGGGGTGGAGGAGGCCAGTATTCGGTATGTTCACATTCTTCTTCACTCGTCTTTGGTACTGACAAACGCCGGGAGACCGATCGGATACCATGGCGAAAGCGGGAACGCGAAATCCGGCGGTCATCTGACCGTCGACTTCTGCAAGTTGGGCGGGCGACCACGTTAGTACCCAACACGTCTACCCAACAGACGCTGCGTATGGGGGGAGTGCACAAAAAAAAATTGTTCCATTTCTATGCTAATACCCATTACGCAGGTAAGGGGTGAGGGTGAGGGCAAGGGGGGGCGTCGCCCATTGGCTGGCAAGGGTTCAACGGTGTAATATTGGTTGTTTTTACCATTTCCTCCCCCCAATCTATGGTCAACACCGTTGTTTTTTCAACCCTTTCCCAGCCAACCCAACGACCTGCGACGACCCGCGACGACGCGACGACTCGCGATGACGTGTCACGACGCGACAACTTGACAACCTGCGAAAACTGTACCGGTTACGAGCACAGGTGCGAAGCGTCGAAACCGGTCGTGCAGGCTTCCGCGCCGCGCGAAACCTCGTATCGATGTCCGCCGGGCTGGGGACACGACACCCCAGCCCTACGGCACCGCCGCGAGGCTACGACACTGACTCGGTCCGGCAACGCTACGACGTCAATGCAACGTGGCGAGGACACGACACCGATAGCACTACGGCGCCGCCGCGAGGCCACGACACCGACGCGGCCTGCAAGCACCGCCACGTCGCTACGACGCTAACACGGCGGCACGCAACCCCCGCCGTGTCGCCACGACACCAACGGCAGCGAGGCAAGCGGGGATATGATAGCCTTAGTTTACAAGTAGTACAGTAATGTATTAATTATACATGCTAAAATATATTTGAGTGTTGATGAACCCGAAAGTGAACCCTTGCGATTCCGTACCCGCCGAACCCCGGGGTACTACGCTTCCGCACTTGCTCGCACTTTCTCGCGCTCCTGCGCTCTCCCGCGCTCTTGCACGCTTTCTAAGCGCCGCGTTCCCGCGCGCTTCGCCGTGGTGTCAGAACAACCAAATCTCGACTCTGCTGAAGCATCGGACGCATTTGTGCTCCTCAGCATGCCGCACTCGCGCGCGGTCTTAGCGACTCAAGCCTAACGCGTCCCCGACCCTGGCGGCCATCCATACGAGGTTTTGCGCCGCGCTGACACGTGCGCGACCGTTTCCAACCACCTGCGACCAGCTGACCCCATTTCCTCTCCCGACATTGCTGCACTTGCGCGCGGCTCCAGCCTTTCGACACTGACACACCTGTGACCGCTGTGGACCTATATACAACATCTCGCGCCCTGCGGAGGCCTGCGCGACTGCTCATGACACTTCACACCCCCCAAACCCTGCATATCTCAGACATGCTCCCTAGAAATCACTACATGTCTACTAGTAGACACTATAGTATCTACTGTAACTGCAACAGCTACCATATCTACCACCACTACCAGGTCTACAACAGCTACAAGTCTGCAATTACTACTGACATCTACTATACCTATAATAACTACAGCATCTACAGGTTTGCTACCAAGTGACCCAATCAACTACCAAACTTGAATAGCTATGATGTCTACAACACCTGTAGTCTCTACCATGTCTATCAGGTATTTCAGGGTTTGCTACCAACTCTCTACCAATCTACTACCAAATAACTATGGTATCTACAGTATCTACAGTCTCTACCATGTCTACCATGTCTACCGGTTTGCTACCAAGTCTCTACCAATCTACTACCAAATAACTATGACATCTATGACATCTACAGTCTCTACCATCACTGCAAGAATTTCTGGGGCGGCCCAGGGTTTGCTGATGTTTGACACCACTAACCCTGACAATGATGTAGGACATCTCCACAGATGGTGTTGGACACCCCTATAATGATTAGGGCCATCCCTACAATGATTTAGGGACATCACTAGAATGATTTGAGACTCCCTAATGAGGATGTCGGACATCCTCACAGATGTTGCCCAACAACATCTGTTACAATTGCCTACATCTTTGGAGGAATGTCCCACTGGCACATCATTGTTGGGGTGTCCGACACCATCCGTGAAAAAGGCCTACATTGTTGTAGGGATGTCCCACATCATTATAGGGATGTCCCACATCATTATAGGGATGTCCCACATCATTGTAGGGATGTCTTACATCATTGTAGGGATGTCCTACATCATTGTCGGGGTGTCCGACACCATCTGTGAAAAAGGCCTACATCACTTGTAGGGATGTCCTACATGATTGTCGGGGTGTCCGACACCATCTGTGAAAAAGGCCTACATTATTGTAGGGATGTCCATCATGTCCCACATCATTGTAGGGATGTCCCACATCATTATAGGGATGTACCACATCATTGTAGGGATGACCCACTGTTGCCCACATCATTGCAGGGATGTCCTACATCATTGTCAGGGTGTCCAACACCATCTGTGACAATTACCTACATTGTTATAGGGATATCCCACATCATTCTAGCAGTGTCTGCACCATCTGTGACAATGGCATACATCATTCTAGGGGTGTCCTACATCATTGTTGGGATGTCCCACATAATTCTAGGGATGTCCCACATCATTGTTGGGTTGTCCAACACTATCTGTCACAATAGCCTACATTGTTCTAGGGATGTCCCATATCCGAGTCATTGTAGGGGTGTCCGACATCATTGTTGGGATGTCCCTCCATTGTTGTACAGATGGCCCATATCATTGTAGGGGCGTCCAATACCATCTGTGCAGATGTCTTACATCGTTGCATAGACATATACTACTACTACATCCATTATATTGCATGTTCCCTACCATGTCACCCTGTTGCATAGCCTAGTATGTTTGAGTGCACAATTCACATTGTCTCACCATTCTTACTACATGTCTGGTCATCTCTGTATCCAATCAAATGAACTATGGTACAGTGTATATGGTATATACACTTGCATAGGCTTGTAATACCCAAACGGGGAGTCTGTCGGACCCCCCGCTCCAGCCGGCGTCGGCTGGACTATCAATGATGTGGGAGTCTCCAACGTCGGCCAATGTCGGCTGAGTATGAATGATAGAAGAATCTGGGCGTCGGCTGGGGTATCAATTATATAAGCCACCGCTATCCATTGGCTGGCAAGGCCAGGGACTGATGAGCAAACTCGGCGACGCGCGCGCCCCCCAAACGAAGTAAAACAATGGACCGCATGATATCTTCGTTCGTAAACCCCTTCGGCTTGTACAACATTTCTGCTGCGCGCTCGTATTGCTGAATGAGTGTCTTGATCCCGGCTCGGTGCTTCAAACCTGCTTGTACCAGCGAAGCCACGCAGTCAACTCGTCCACTTGCGATAGCGAGGATCCACTGCTTGTGGTCCTCGAGTGTGCTTGCCTTCACTAGCAACTTTCGGGTGTCAGTTGAGTTTCGACATGCGGAGCTGCTCAATCTGATCAGTTTTCTGTTGCGCGATGGTCATCAGCGCTCCAACTCCGTGGTACATCAGAGGGGTGTTCTCGTGAGCACCGTACTTGATCCTGCCCACGATACCGGCATAGAGGGTACTTGAGGTGATTTTCTGGCAACTTCGGCACACCCCTCCTTCCATAGACGACGATCCTTGACACAATTTTGCTTGAAGGTAGATCTTGTCGTCGTCAGACCGATAGTTCCAAGGAACAGCACGCTCGCCGTGGTTGCCGATTGGATACAACATATGCGGGTTTGATCCTTCAGGGAACTCAAGATGAACCCCTTCGCAAGGCCATTTTGTCGGCTTGGCCTTGCCGTCACCATTCGCCTTGCCACTCGCGATCTTCTTCACCATTGGTAGCTCTATCACGTCGACGTCAATAATGTCTTGGTGCTCATTCGTGTTCTCAACAGCGCTTGCGGTGTTAGTGACTGCTGAGGACGACGACGACGAAGCAAGCGACGAAGCTTGTGTTGAGGCAGTGGGATAACTGTCGTTGTGCGTTGCGCATGCGTGAGTGTTTCCCTGACCCACCAATAAAGATCATTACTCACTGATCATCAAGTTCCTTTAGAAGAGCCTCAACCTTTGTCTCAAAAAGGACACCCTCGAGACCCCTTTCGCAGACAAAAAATGACATGAAGCGGATAAATCCGTCCAAGCCATAGTTTCCACAGTTCAACAGTTGTGGGATGACTGCGGCCATCTCGATCTCGCCCCATCCGAATGCAGACTTCATCATCTGGTTGATGATGAGCCAGTTGTCCTCCCCTGGCTCGGCGACACAGGTAAGTGGATCAGCTGCGAATACGCTGAGTCGGTGCTCTGGGGTTGCGCTTGGCATATCGCTAGGAATTCGGTTGACTGCCGCCTCGAGCCCCTGAAGAAGTCTGACTGCTTTCTGACAGGTCTTTTTGCTTTGAGGTTGGTTCTCGCTGGGGACTCGGAAGTGGTGCGCATCCAACAGCGCAAGCAGCTGGCCCGTTGTTGATTGGCCTTGAGGCTGGCCAGGGGGCTCCTTCAATGACTCCAACTCGATCGCTCGACTTGCGGCCTCGGGATCGGCAAGGGGCTCTGTGCGATCAAGAGTGCAGTACTCAGGGATGGTGAAGGCCCCTGGATGGATGGGTGGTGGTGCTGAGACTGTGGAGGGGTTCAATGGGGCCCGCGGTTTGAAGAATGCCTCCAAGACCTGGTTTGGCTTCTTCGGCCTGGTACCCGCACACTCGCGACCTGACTGGCGACACGCCTTTGATGCTTGGTGAGCTTCAAGGTTCTTGTACCCTGCAGTTCCGACCTGGACGACCTTTTTACAGACGGGACATTCCAACGTGCTGGAATACGTGAACTTTTCCCCATTCGCGTCCGTATTTCCAAGCATATTTCTGTGGTGTGGGGCAATTAGAATAGATATTCAGAATTTTGAGGTGATTTGAAGCTCTTACTCTCGGTTCTCAAGTCAGTCCTTGCTCTTCACCATTGTTGATAATTGAGGAAATCGAAAACTGATGAGCAATCAAAGAAAAATAAATTTTCATTCTACTTAGTGTTTGGCTCGCTGTCGTGGTAGGGATCAGCCCAGGATTTGCCAGTGCGCGATGAGTGCAATGAAGCCAGCATACTACTATTTTCGGCCATGTGACGTCATTATTAGGAGGTCAAACTTTTTGTTTTCCCGAACTGGGCCCCCCGGGCCCCACCACCCCACCCCCGGTGCGGGAATCCCGTCCCGCCACCCCCTTGGTAGTACTTAAGGACCACACTGTAACCTCTAGAGCCCTAAGCTCAACCTATTGTATTCAACTGCAATAGCTTTCTCAAATACAACTCTTTGGCTTCACGAACCCCGAACCCCGAACGACTTCCGATTCCTCTTCTTGTGAATCCCCGCTCCGCCGTCTGTTGTCGGCAATCGCCCTTTAAACTTCAAACTCCGAACGAACCTCGAAACGCTACGCCTTATTGCGCGTAACAGACATACAGGTCAGGTAGTGCTTAGAATCATCACCGCGCTTCCAGATTTCGCGTTTTTCTGAGCTACCGCGCGTTCGAGTTCGACAGTACTACAATCTTTAAAATCCTTATCGGCACCTTTGCCGCAGCCACGGCTCTGCTGGTGGCACACCCGGTGGATATTGCTCACCTAGTAGTTTGGGGGACCAGGACCGAGACCGAGACCAAGTTCCATCGGCAGTGATATTCTCAGAATCGGAAGACTTGGGTCTACTACAACCCTCAAGAAATGCATCATTCCCAGCGCTAGTCCTTGCAGAATCGTTGAGGGTACGGAGGCCACTGGTCGCAGACTCGCAGTGTCGTGCCAAAGGCAAGACCAATGAATAGTAGGTACGGAGGTCTTTGAGAGAGGACGATAACATTCATTACACTGCCCAGGGACTGGGGTATATTGGTGAATTAGGTGTGTCCTTGTGCTCGGTTTCCGACAGCGTTTCCGTACGTGTATCGTTTGTGATCGTATGCGCGTGGTCGCGCTGTGTTCCCGTGTATGTGTATGAGTATGTGATGCTTACCGTACCAAGCTCTTCCGCCTCGGGATTCCTTACTATAACAAAGTGACGCTGTCTTCGCGTCATAAAAATGTCGTGTTACTTTACTGGTACTGTACATGTATGAGTAGTATAAAGGGAGCTCCGAAACGAGCCCCTAAATGCAATCGCTTGGAATCGTCTTGTGCCCCTCCATCACTCGGGCTATCTCTCGTCGTTTGTGTTCGCTCGTAAAGCACTCCTTTCGTCGTTTACAACCCGCTCCTGCATCCCATAACCTCACCATATATACCACAACGAAAATCGCATGTGGGTTTGGCCGATCGAGGCTATTACGATTTCAAGTTAGCGAAGCCAATCCGCTTATTGCCGACGTCGAACTCCGTGTATACGTTTTGTAGGAAGACGTCGCCGATAATCCAGAACGCTATGGTCGATGAGACACAGAACAGAGATCAAACAAAGTGCTCACGAGTTTCGTCGTCGACTGCCCCAATACCGCCAACGCAGTCGGTTGAGCCTTCGGACACGGCACCTTGACTAAATGTTTCTTGCGCAATCACGAACTCGGCACGACCAAACTGGACTGTGATTGTGCTGTTGAACGAACAGGGAACTGGAACAAAACAAGTCAATCAATCTTTCTGTAGACCAAAGAGAGCTATCTATTTCCGTACCGGTGTATAATCCGGAACCGATGTCAGCAGGAGCAGGCTTAGAGCCAGGAATGTGTTTGTAAATTGCCTTCACAGTTTTTGCGTCACCGAAGATCATGGTAGTACCAGTGTCAATGATCGAATCCTTGACACCAGCAATCTTCCGCCCATTGACATATAGAGCATCGACATTGGTTTCCCAGTAGCCCTGCAATGTATGATTATTAACATCAAATCGAGGGGCGACTATACACAACCATACCTCGTTGGTGACAGGCACATAAGTGAAGTCGTCGTCGTGAAGTTTGTCGTTAGTTCCGCCAAGGAACAGTTCTGAGCCTTCATTGGCGAGGTAGAACCCGAAGGTATTGCTAGGTAAGGAACCCTGAGCGGCAAGGGTCAGGAAGACAGGAGTAGCCTTGTAAGGCGAGATGCTCGGGAATGCTAAGCCGACAAGACCATCCGGAAGGAAAAAGTCGGAGCTGAAGGCGCCCGCCAAATGAGTGGCAACCCCGAATGTCTGGTTATTGGCCTGGGCAGGGAACAGGTTAATGACCCTATTACGTGGTAATGCCCACAAGCTGACCGTATAACCAGCAATAGTGACATCGTCTGTATATAGCGAGCCGTCGACGAAGTCGGTGGTACCGTCACCGTATCGCGCTTCAAATGGCTCCCCGAGATTCGTTGCTCTCGCGGGATTATACAACACATGCCCCAGAAGGATGGGGGGCGCCGGTGTTCTTCTCATAGGCCTTGAAGCCGTGATCAAATTTTCTAGACACATACCGATTATTAGATGTGGTTCGCTGTATGGAAACGGGAGAGAATACGAACGCGAGGCTGTGACGGATGCCACGTTGAAGCTTCGCAATATCAGCAATACCGTCAGCATCGCGTACTTGCATACGCTTTGTGATGGGTATAGCGACTCCAGAACGTGAGGTCAGCTGCGCCTCAGCGAAAAAGGAGAGGGTGGCGATAACGAGCGTAGCGGATAGATACATCCTGTTAGTGGCGAACTCGGCTAGGAGCCCGGGTTCAAAGAGGCTGGAATGGGTGAGTAGTTGAGAAACGATGATATTTTTATACGGGAGTGACCAACCTCTGCTAGGCCGCGGGTCTCAGCTACTAGGTGTCGCTATTCTTAATTCATGTTGCCAGGTGCTGCATCGGTGTGGACCCAACTTAGCGACGTCCGCATGTCCTAGAATCGGAGGATAGAAAGGTGGTAAGGCGCTTGGGTCTGCCAGGCTGCTCGCCGGCTACCACTGCCTACTAGGGACCCACAAGCCCACAAGAAGGCAACCATGCAAGACGATAGGCTCAGCCAGTGGAACTGGGCGTACGACGCTTTCTACCGCGGCCGCGGGCTTGATCGCGGATGTTTAGTTAGCCAAATCCAGACAAATACCGTAATTATACTACCCCATCAGCAAATAAAAATTTAATTTTTATGTGCTTACCAAAACCGAAAGAGCTTACGTATATTATAACCGGATTTGAGCTTACCATGAAATAACAATCGCTCGTAATTGGGCCGTGGTTGCGAATGGACTATTATACGTAGCATATAAGTGCTTGCAATTCTCATGCTAACTGTACGCACTTATGATTTCTGTGAATCTCATGGCCAAGTCGTAAGTACATACGATTTTTGGACGACTCTCGCGGCTGAATGATACATCTGTAAAGTGGGACCTGTCAAAAGCTGTCACCGACCGGTCAGGACCGGTTGGTGACAGCTTTTGACAGGTCCCACTTTACAGATGGCCCTATGTGCATATAACTCGTGGCTAACTCTCACGGCCAAGTTGTAAGCGCGTGTATGAATGACCGACGATGACGCGCTTGTTCCAATACATCCACGATCTTGTCGATGGCTTCATTGTGTTCCTAAATTCATTCCTTCCACTGGAATCTGATCGACGCAACGCTCACGTACCTCAGTGACACGGAAGCAGATCGTGTTGTCTCTTCTCCACGACACTAAAATATGGCACCAGCGACTGGCAGTAGAACTCTTACAGTCTTGGCCGCTGCTGGGAATCAGGGCTTTGGCATATGCCGTCTACTTCGATTACAAGCGCAGGACGGACGCAGGGTTTCGGAAATGGCTCCGTACGTCTGACTTCGTGTCATGCACCACTTCCCCCCTTTACACCTCCGTTTAGGCAAAGAAAAAAGAAACTCGACAAGTCTGTCGCTGAAGTAAGCCACGTCCCCCCCCACGTCTGGAAATCCGCTCGGCGATGCCAGCGTTCCCACCGTTGAAATTATTGCTGCGATGAAGCGCATTAAGGACGACCACCTTTCAAGTTTATCCAGCCATCTGCGACGTCGCCGAGGACGTACAATGCACCAACGGCGTCACCCGCCCCGCCGGGTCTGTTGGCAACACCGTCTACGAGAGCCCCGGGGGCTCAATCCTGATCTCGAGATGCATGACAGTGCAATAGGGTGCGTTCTTTGACTCTCAGGTTTTCCCCGCAACAATGCCATTTGCTCATTGTTCCTCACCAACACCCCAGGGTACCGCACGTGCAAACCAAGAGCTTGCCGAGGGCATACCACCTCCATTCGGTAACCACTTCGGGGACTCAAACTGGCCCACCCAAATGCGCTGTTTCCAGGACTCTCGTGTCTGATACGGCGCCTCGTCATCACTGTGAGTAACTACATTTCTCGAAATTCCTCTCACTCTGTTTTTGTACCGGCGCCCAGAAGGCATGTAGCCCAATGTCTCCTTCCTGGTCTATATGCACCAGGAGGACATCAAGGGATTCCAGGCTGCCGTCGTGCATCACGCCTCGCACATCTGACGCCTGCACATGGTCATCAACGGTCATCGCATTTATGATTCCTAGCGCTCTCCCGCTATGTGCGACCTCGTGATTCAAGTTCTTTCTGGTGCTTGAGTATTTCTCGACTCTGACAATCGAGTATGGATCCTCCGACAACAGCCGCGTCGACAGTCTCCTGGGCTCTTCGACGAGTCCAAATTCCTCGCGGAACTGATGTTTCAGAGGTGCGCTCCTGGTTCAGACCCACCTGTCGCCCGCCATCAGCTCGCTGACTCTGACAGACAGGGTCAGTCGATTTAGAGGAGCTTCTCCGCTGCCTCGCCGCCGAGCTAAACATGGAGTACCTTGTGTTCTTGGATTCATTGCCATACATGTTCAGACCCAGCACATGGCCCATTGTCACGTATCACGGGCTCAAAGAAGTTCATTGGTTCCAGGGCTGCGTTTACGACAACGTTCTCGGGACCGTCAAGCTCTTCGAGCACCTTATCCCCCCAAACTTGAACCTCGACAGCCCTGAGTTAGCACTCTTGCTGGACAAAGTACGTCATCTCCGACCTCTACACATCATGCCACCGCTCCACCATGCCGTCCAGGCAATCACAGAGCTATGTCCCAAGGCGGCGCGCTAATTACTCGATGAGCTGGCACCTAACAACATCGTCTTCCACGGACGACACAACCACGAGGCGCTCTTTAGCGTGCAAGTATACCGCGCCTCGATTGAACCAGTTTGCGGCACTGCACCCAGCGTCGACGGCAGTTGCAGCGGCTGAGGCGATGGCGACGGGACTACTCCTTACGTCCTCCGTACGAGTTGATTTCTCCGACTTCACGCTCACCAGCACGCTGCCCTACCCTGGAACCACATCTCCCTCGGCTCCTGGGGCGCTTCTTCCATTGGATGCACGTGCGTGAACATTCCATTTTCGACTGTCCTCGTACGGCTGAAGACAGAAGGCGGCCCATATTTTGACGGCCGACATGTATATGTGCGCGATGGTACAGTGTGGGGCCCATACAATTACGGTACAGCTGTCATACGTTGATCTCTTGCCCTACTATTTAAGTATAATATTGTTGGAAAGTTTTTGATGACGTGGTGGTGCAGTGGTGATAGTACTTGTCATAGTAATACGAGGTTGCATGTTTGAATCTTTGCAATACAGAATGTAGATTATTATATTATGCAGAACCAGGCCTTAGTCCGGAAATTAGTAGTCAAATAATAAATCAAATAATAAATCAAATAGAGAGAAAAAATGTTCAAGGCAAGTAACTGTAGTAATTTTTCCAACCTGTCTGGAGTCTGGATTATAATCGATTATAAGCACACACAACCCAAGTAAAGAGTTTGAGTTCATGAAAGGCAATGCAATCCACAAAAGCGAATTTAAGCGATTACCATTCATGGGCATAATTGCCGAAGGATTTCAAAACCATCGAATTAACACAATCGCTTTTGGCGATTTGTAATCCGGGATCTGTTCACACCGCTTACGGTGATTATAAGCGATTATAGGCACTTATAATTCTAATTTTTATTTGCTGATGCCCATCAGAGCCGCGGCTCCAAGACAAGTACCCGTGACGCGTGACGCGTGACAACGCATTTCTCGCGTCAATAGTCCACCAAGTGCCTGGTTTCCCGAGGCTAGACTCAGGCGTTGTGAGAGCAAACTGCCGTGCAAGCTGCCGTATATCTCAGTCCGCGGCTTTTATTGCAGGGCTCGACGATATGCAGTTCGAAGCAAGGTTCGAAGCGTCGCGCATCGTGGCAAAAATGTGATGCAAGGGGAATCTCACCTCAGCGAATGTCGTGGCTATTTAAGCAGTATCATTCCGATGCAGCATTCGTTAGCTCTTGTGTTAGCTCTTGTCCATTCTCGTATTCTTGCTGGTTGGTGAGTACATCTATGGCGTGTCCCATCGTGGACGTGCTGACATGCATGCATCCTGAATCCTCTTTGTTCAACTCCCAGCCGACTTTGATCCCTCTCTGAGTGCTTCCGTTCACGCAAACCCGCACACTAAACTATAACACAATGCGCGCGTCTTGCATTGCCTTCGTTGTCCTCGCCGCTGCTGCCGCCCCTGCCCTCTCTGGCCCCGTCGCGTGCGTTGTTACTCCTCTCACGTTATTGCCCACGATGCCTCCCCCGCTAATACCGCACTTTACAGACGCGGCCCCGGCCCCAAGCTGATGGGTTCCCACCACCGCAACCTTGACCGCAGCGCCGACGAGCTAATCAGCCGTGATGAGCAACTTACTGGTGTACCGTCTCCAGGTTCCCACTTGGATAACACTCAGCCTGTCAACCCGGCCCACAAGCGGTTCACTGACAGGCTGATCGACCGTGATGCGGACGAAGATGCAACCGACCCTATCTCCCAACATGGACCTCCCTTCGGGTACAAGCGGTCCACCGACGGGCTGATCGACCGTGATGCGGACGAAGATGCAACCGACCCTACCTCCCAACATGGACCTCCCTTCGGGTACAAGCGGTCCACCGACGGGCTGATCGACCGTGATGCGGACGAAGATGCAACCGACCCTACCTCCCAACATGGACCTCCCTTCGGGTACAAGCGGTCCACCGACGGGCTGATCGACCGTGATGCGGACGAAGATGCAACCGACCCTACCTCCCAACATGGACCTCCCTTCGGGTACAAGCGGTCCACCGACAGGCTGATCGACCGTGATGCGGACGAAGATGCAACCGACCCTACCTCCCAACATGGACCTCCCTTCGGGTACAAGCGGTCCACCGACAGGCTGATCGACCGTGATGCGGACGAAGATGCAACCGACCCTACTGACAAGTTGTTCGGCCGTGACAAGGCAATCGCCGCCCGCGATGATTAGCTCCGAACCCCGTGACTTACTAGAGCGTGTGATGGTCTCGTCGTCGATGTCGTTTATGTAGGCCCTGAATCCGGTTTTGATTCCCTTCTTAATACCGCAGAGCGGGACGGAAAAGCGAAGCCAGGCGTTGTGAGGTGATTTCCCTGAGGCTCATAGAAATATATTTGTTCAGAACAACAAAGACCTGAGCGAAGGTGGCTTCTTTACCGACGCAACACTTGCAGACCGCAGCATCGACGAGCCGAGAGGGTTCGTCGACAGGTCTTTTAAGGACCTCATCGGCAACATTCAATTTCACCCGGCATCATGACCCTCGACGAGGTGAATTGGGTTCCTTCCTTGGTTCCCTGGAAGCAGACGGAGCCTTGGATGGAGCCTACATCATTGCGCAAGCTCACGGTTCCCGCAGCGTAGTCAGCCAGAGGGTGTTCATCAACAAGTAAGTGTGCGAGAACTTGAATAGAGATGACATGTCGTGACTACGCGGGAGGTAGTTGTGCGCTTAAGAATTGCCGCACCACCTACGTTCTGTGATTTCAAGAATGGTCAGAGCCCGTCCGCAATACTATCTGAATTCGTTTTTGTAGTGCGTCTGAGCTAAAGGCCTCCGTGAGAGAGCAAGCTTGAATGGAGGTGGCGGTTTTCCACGAGACCCAGCAGGGAATAATGACATAGTGGATATCCCAGAGAGACGAAGGCTGTGTGAGGATGACACTGGCAGGCGGACTCCGAAATTTGAGGGCTTCCATCGCCTCCGAAGGCCCGCCCGCTGCTAATTACTGTCGGGACTCGCGACGCAGGGACATACAGGTCAGGGAGTGCTTAGAATCATCACTGCGCTTCCAGATTTCGCGCTTTCTGAGCTACCGCGCGTTCGAGTTCGACAGCACTACAATCTTTAAAATCCTTATCGGCACCTTTGCCGCAGCCACGGCTCTGCTGGTGGCACACCCGGTGGACATTGCTCACGGTGCTAATTACGGTCGGGACTCGCGACGCAGGGACATACAGGTCAGGGAGTGCTTAGAATCATCACTGCGCTTTCTGAGCTACCGCGCGTTCGAGTTCGACAGTACTACAATATCGGCACCTTTGCCGCAGCCACGGCTCTGCTGGTGGCACACCCGAGGGACATTGCTCACCTAGTAGTTTGGGGGACCAAGACCGAGACCGAGACCAAGTTCCACCGGCAGTGATACTCTCAGAATCGGAAGACTTGCTTGGGTCTACTACAACCCTCAAGGAAAATGCTCCACTCCCAGCGCTAGTCCTTGCAGAATCGTTGAGGTACGGAGGCCACTGGTCGCAGTGTCGTGCCAAAGGCAAGACCAATGAATAGTAGGTCTTTGAGAGAGGACGATAGGATTCATTACATTGCCCAGGGACTGGGGTATATACGACAACGAAAATCGCATGTGGGTTTGGCCAATCGAGGCTATTACTATTTCAAGTTAGCGAAGCCAATCCGCTTATTGCCGACGTCGAACTCCGTGTATACGTTTTGTAGGAAGACGTCGCCGATAATCCAGAACGCTATGGTCGATGAGACACAGAACAGAGATCAAACAAAGTGCTCACGAGTTTCGTCGCCGACTGCCCCAATCCCGCCAAGGCAGTCGCCTCCGGACAAGGCACCTAGATTAAATGTTTTTGGCGGAATCACGAACTTGGCACCACCAAACTGGACTGCGATTGTGCTGTTGAACGAACAGGGAACTGGAACAGAATGAGTCAATCTATCTTTCTGTATACCAAAGAGAGCTGTCTATTTCCGTACCAGTGTATAATCCGGAACCGATGTCAGTACCGAAGTATAATCCGGGAGGGATGTCAGCAGGAGCAGGCTTGGAGCCGGGAATGTGACTGTAAATTTTCTTCACAGTTTTTGCGTCACCGAGGATCATGGTAGTACCAGTGTCAATGATCGAATCCCTGACACCAGCGACCTTCCACCCATCGAGATATAGAGCATCGACATTGGTTTCCCAGTAGCCCTGCAATGTATGATTATTAACATCAAATCGAGGGGCGTATATACAACCATACCTCGTTGGTGACAGGCACATAAGTGAAGTTGCCGTCGTGAAGTT
Source organism: Lactarius hengduanensis (assembly GCA_021525025.1). Taxonomy (NCBI): domain Eukaryota; kingdom Fungi; phylum Basidiomycota; class Agaricomycetes; order Russulales; family Russulaceae; genus Lactarius; species Lactarius hengduanensis. Next base: position 7,405 of record JAKELI010000733.1, on the reverse strand, counting down.
CGTTGTTAGTTCCGCCAAGGAACAGTTCTGAGCCTTGCTTAGCGAAGTAGAACCCAAAGGTATTGCTAGGTAAGGAACCCTGAGCGACAAGGGTCTGGAAGACAGGAGTAGCCTGGTAAGGCGAGATGCTCGGGAATGCCAAGCCGACAAGACCGTCCGGAAGGAAGAACTCGGCGCCGAAGACGCCCGCCAAATGAGTGGCAACCCCGAATGTCTGGTTATTGGCCTAGGCAAGGAACAGGTTAATGACCCGATTACGTGGTAAAGCCCACAAGCTGACCGTATAACCAGCAATAGTGACATCGTCTGTATATAGCGAGCCGTTGACGATGTCGGTGGTACCGTCACCGTATCGCGCTTCAAATGGCTCCCCGAGATTCGTTGCGCTCGCGTTATTATACAACACATGCCCCTCGCAAGAATTGTCGCAATCTGAGCCGGGAAGAAACATGAGGGCGCTCCCCGTGTCGAAGTCCACTGTGTATTGTCCAGTTCACCCAAAACTTGAAAGATACAACGTAAGGAGTGACAACTCACCCGTGAATTTCTGGGCAGGAGTGCCGACAGATATAGAGGCATACCAGTAAACGAAATTGTCATTGGTGAGTGGCTCGCCTCCAATACGTTTCTCCAAGTCGGCACGTTTCATTTTGGGAGCAGAAGGATGGGGGGCGCCGGTGTTCTTCTCATAGGCCTGGAAGCCGTGATCAAATTTTCTAGACACATACCGATTATTAGATGTGGTTCGCTGTATGGAAACGGGAGAGAATACGAACGCGAGGCTGTGACGGATGCCACGTTGAAGCTTCGCAATATCAGCAATACCGTCAGCATCGCGTACTTGCATACGCTTTGTGATGGGTATAGCGACTCCAGAACGTGAGGTCAGCTGCGCCTCAGCGAAAAAGGAGAGGGTGGCGATAACAAGCGTAGCGGATAGATACATCCTGTTAGTGGCGAATTCAGCTAGGAGCCCGGGTTCAGAGAGGCTGGAATGGGTGAGTAGTTGAGAAACGATGATATTTTTATACGGGAGTGACCAACCTCTGCTAGGCCGCGGGTCTCAGCTGCTAGGTGTCGTTATTCTTCGCGTACTATAATTCATGTTTCCAGGTGCTGCATCGGTGTGGGCTCAACTCAGCGACGTCCTCATGTCCTAGAATCGGAGGATAGAAAGGTGGTAAGGCGCTTGGGAGGGCAAATGACTCAGGCTCGGACGTATTCTTTATTGGCGGAGGAAAGGTCTGCCAAGCTGCTCGCCGGCTACCACTGCCTACTAGGGACCCATAAGGCCACAAGAAGGCAACCATGCAAGACGATAGGCTCAGCCAGTGGAACTGGGCGTACGACGCTTTCTACCGCAGCCGCGGGCTTGATCGCGGATGTTTAGTTACAGCGGTATTCATAACGAGTGTCCGCTCGTGACCGTTTTTTGCTCATAGGCGTAGTTTGAATGGCACTTGATAACCATGCCGAGTTTTCTTCCCACAAAAATAAATCATAGTAATTAAAAAAAATTGTAGTAATTACAAAAGAATTTATTTAAGGTAAGTTGTATTACCTTACTGCACTGACAAAACATCGATTCCGTCGTGGGAAATCGCGGGAAAAGGAGTATTCATATTGAAAATACATATTACAAGTGCAAGAAGGGGATTGGAAATTGCCCATCACAGCTTGCACATGCGGCGTGGAACTTGGAGGTCTCGTTGGGGGATTGCAGATGGACAGTGCACTACATCTAGTCAGCCTTGGAAAACACAAGGGGACCCACCATGATACAAGATAATAAGTATAGCGTGGCTTGCGATGTGCACATCACATTGTTGATGGCAGCCACAACTGCCCTCGTTGATAAACCGAGTGCTGGTAGGTAGCGGAGGTGTGAGAAGGAGAGTGGGGATTCAATGGTGCAGCACAAAGGCAGTTGGGGCCAAGAAACGAAGATGTAGTACACCAAGATGTTCGCACCATTTTCATTGTCCATCCCTTCCTTTGTAGGGAACACATCCTGATGCGACATTGATGAGGCCAATTCCTTGATGTCATCGAAGTACTGGCAGACCATCATTGAGGGTTTTCGTTGAGGGACAACAACAGAAGGGGAGTGAGGGCAACGCTGAGATGGCAAGCCGAGCATGACAACGCAGATAACTATTCCATAACCCTAGTTTTCGATAACTATTCTATAACCCCAATTCTTCAATTTCTCAAGGATTTCCCCATCCACTTAACTATGAACCCCACTCTTGAGTTTTGGATGTCCGCTGGGCTATGCGAAAGCTCAGTGGACACTCGTTACAGCAAAGTCCAAAACAGGGGGCCCCTTTTGTCCAAATTAGCATATAGGCTGAATCCGAAAGGGTGTTCTGATAACTATGCCAAAGTGTTTTCTCATGGGAAATTATTTGCAGTAATTAAAAGAAAATAAAATGAAAAATTAACTCTGCAGGCCCTTTGTGTCACGATCGAGCTTGTGGACGCTTACTGTAAGTGGCCGTTTTTCCGCATCCAGTCACGTCCCCGAAAAGGAAGGTGCCAAGAAAGTCACGTTTTTCCTGTCCTTACAAAACGGGCGTCCCCGAACAGCATTCGAGCTCAGTGAACTTTACTCCTTAGTAAGCGCGAATAAAACACTTTTATTTTTAAAAATGCTATTTCCTTAATCGTACACTTTGTCTTTAGTCATCTATCATAAATCTCATATGTTTTTTTAAGATGTTCACACAACTTAACAAAATAATAAATATATTTTTATTATCTAATTACGCTACGTCTAGTTTTTGTCTAAGTCGTACTACGGCGCGTGAAACGGGTTGCGGGCGCGGTGAACGCGGGCGCACGGAGACCGCGCCGGCCCTCCTGCGCGACACGGCCTCGTGAGCCCCTTCCCGCGCGAACGGGGCGCCACGGGATGCAGCGGCTTGCCCTCGCATGCCCCCTTTCCGCGCGAAGGGGTGGCGCGGACAAGAGGGAAGGGGGCGGGGGCCGCGTGCACTCGCGTGTCCCCTGTTCTGCGCGTACGGGGCGGAATGCACTCGGTGCGCCCCCTTCCGCGCGAATGGGGAAGGGTGGGCCCGGGTGTGGCGTGCCCGCGCGTACGGGCGGCGTGGCCAAGGGGGGAGGGGCCGGGAGCGATGGGGATAGGGGGCCGCGTGCCCTCGTGCACCCCTCTTCCGCGTGAATGGGGAAGGGTGGGGCCGGGTCGCATGCCCTCGCGTGCCTCCATCCCGCGCGTATGGGGTGGCGCGGCCCAAGGGAGGAGGGGAGGTGCCGGGGGCGACGGGTCCCGCGCGTACGGGGTGGCGCGGCCCAAGGGAGAAGGGGAGGGCCGGGGGCGGCATGCCCTCGTGCACTCCCCCCGTCCGCGCAAATGGGGAAGGGTGGGGGGCCGGGGGTGGCGTGCCCTCGCGTGCGGGGTGGCGCGGAAAGGAGAAGGGGAGGGCCGGGGGCGGCATGACCTCGCGTGCCTCCATCCTGCGCGTACGGGGCGGGAAGGGGAGGTGTCGGGGGCAATGGGGAGAGGGGGCGGCATGCCCTCGCGCACCCTTTCCGCGCGAACGGGGAAGGGTGGGGGGCCGTCGGTGGCGTGCCCTCGCGTGCCTCCAACCCGCGCGTACGGGGCGGGAAGGGGAGGTGTCGGGGGCGACGGGGACAGGGGGCGGCATACTCTCGCGCACCCCCCCTTCCGCGCGAATGGGGAAGGGTGGGGGGCCGGGGGTCGCGTGCCTCCATCCCGCGCGTACGGGCTGGCGTGGCCCAAGAGAAGGGGAGGGCCGGGGGCGGCATGCCCTCGTGCACCCCCCGTCCGCGCGAATGGGGAAGGGTGGGGGGCCGTGGCGTGCCCTCGCTTGCCTCCAACCCGCGCGTACGGGGCGGGAAGGGGAGGTGTCGGGGGCGACGGGGACAGGGGGCGGCATGCCCTCGCGCACCCCCGTTCCGCGCGAATGAGGAAGGGTGGGGCCGGGGGTGGCGTGCCCTCGCCTGCCCCCTTCCCGCACGTACCGGCGCGGCGCGGCCAATGGGGAAGGGGTGGGACTGGGGGCGACGGGGAGAGGGGGCCGCGTGCCCTCTGTCCCCCCTTCCGCGCGAATGGGGACGGGTGGCGTCGGGCGGCGTGCCTTCGCATGCCCCCTTCCTGCGCGTACGGGGCGGCGCGGCCAAAGGGGAGGTGCCGGGGGCGTCGTGTCCTCGTGCGCCCCTTCAAGGGAAGGGAGGGGCCGGGGAGAGAGGGAGAGGGCGGCGGCGGCGTGCCCTCGTACGCACCCCGTCTGTCCGAATGGGCGGCGCGGCCAAGGGGGAAGGGGTGGGACCGAAGGCGAGCGGGCGGCGTGCCCTCGGGCGCACCCCTTCCACACGAACGGGGTGGCGCGGACAGAGGGTAAGGGAGGGGGGGCGGCATGCCGTCGTGCGCTCCCCCCCTTTCTACACGCGAAGGGGCGGCAGTCAGTGCGGGGGAGGGGAAGAGGAGGGCGGGGACTCACCCTCGTGCGCCCGGTTTCTGCGCTCGAACGGGGCGGCGGTCAATGTGGGGGAAAGGGAAGACGAGGGAGGGGGCGACTTACCCTGCGCGCGACGCGATGAAGGGGAATGGGAGGGGCGTTGGCCAGTCCTCTTGCGTCCTCTCTTCGACACGAATGGGGCGGGGATGGCAGGAGGGGGGAGGAGGGAGGAGGGAGGAGGGAGGAGAAGCGAGGGGACCCACGCTCTTTGCACACCCATTCTGAACGAATAGGATGGGGGAGGATGTGGGTAGGGAAGGGGGGGAAAGTTGGAGGGGAAGGGGTGGCGCGCCAGAGTGTGGAACGGAGAGGAACAGAGAAACGGTACAGAGTTTAGTCTGGACCTCGAACTTTGATTGACATTTGGAAATGTGCTAGTGTACAATTGGCGACGACTAATGTAATGGTCAGGATAGTGCATCCGGCTTGGCCCGTTTACCAGATCGTTCCCCCCCACTGTAGGGATCACTATAGATTACTAATTTTCTTTTGCCGGCTGGTCCAATGTGTTGCTGCGTTGAATTCGGTGAGATCGGAGCGGCACGCGGTTGGCGACGCTTAGGTGATATCCGGCTACCCATGGTTTCGGATGTTTCCTTCCAGAGGTTCCTGCTTGGGGATAGCCGGTCCTTTTTTGGAAGAGCTTGATGAGGTGGCAGCCCTTCCCCAGAGCCAGAAGAGGAGCCCTTAGACGAGATCTTAGTGGGAGCAATGTCTTGGATGCATGTATTTTGCACCTGTGGGGTGGGGGAATTCTGGCCCTGCACAGCAGCAAGGTGCTTGCAGTGCCGAATCCTTGGGAAGTCCAGGCAGTCGCACGTTGCCGCTCGGGTATCGATGACATATTGACAGCTGGGTTTCGATTGGGACACCACATGGAACTTGCCGTTGCCGAGCGGTGTTATGGAGCTTCCGGAAATGGTTTTAGATTTCGCTAAAATTGCCGCTTCGTGTGCCTTTGGGAGATTGTTGCCCTCAAAGCCAATTTGCTGGCGTCGGTCTCGATGTTCATAGTACCGAGGCAGCATCCGTTGGGTAAGCGTGAAGATCAAATGATCAATTCGCCGATTGCGTGTCCCATCAAGCCAGTGCGACTTTAATAAGTGATGATATCTAAATATGAATTAAACCTCGCTGATTCAGCAGATAAGATCGTCCACTCACCCTTCAAGAAGCATGTTTGTATCACCTTCCTCAAGTATAACCCTCGATTTTCTTGTGACTGCAGACCACATATGCACTGTAGGGATCCAGTTCTTCTGTAAATATTCAGAAAATGATGGAGGGCAGTCTTTATCGCTCAAGATCTTTGCCCAGATCGTCCCAAACTCGACCAGATCAGAAGTCTTGACCAGTTTCCTAGTCAGGGCCCATAGATCCAGATATTTATCAGTCCGGATATGCGATTGGATCGCATGGAGCACATGCCACCTGCACAGAAGCACCTGAGATTGTGGGAATACAGTTTGCAGAGCAGAGATCTGGGCCTGATCGCAATCTGTCATGAAATAAGCGGGCCGGACTTCAGGGTTCCATGACTGAATTAAATTCAAGAAAAAGGTTATTGTTGCTGTCTGTGTATTGGATGACAGCATCCAAGCAACCGGAACTCCTGTCAGATCGGAGATCAGTCAAATCTGCGAAAGTGGGGTGATTTTGCTTACCATGCCCCCAATCATCCCTTGCCATAACTGTGGTTAGCATGACCCCTGAATAATATGTCGTGTTGTGGGTGGCATCAATCCCGATAATGCCATTGCCAAGCCGCCGGAACGCATCTGACTGAAACCTAGTTTGCATGACCAACATGAAGAGATCTTGTTCCAAGTTCGATCCTGGAGGGGGCAGATCTATCTTATCCTTGCAGAAGGTATTTGCTCCCTCCTTTCTAAGGATATCCAGCCAAAGTTTCATTGAGATCTCGTCTTTAGCATCCAATCGGATCTCCTCTTGTTCAGCTTGCTTAGCAATCCGGTTTATGTCGTCCATGTGTATGTAATGATCACGATCGCGCTCAGAAGCGGAATTGCGAATAGCCTGGAGCTAAAGAAGCAAGTTAGCCGATGTCATCGGCAAAGCGGCGATTACGTACGACTTCCGAGCGTTTGATCCCCTGCTTCAAAGACTCCTTTGCTTTGTCTTTGGCCACTGTAGAAATTCGAGTATAGATTAGATTTTGAGTGTTGATTGGGTGAGAATGATCCTTCTGGTAATGCCCCAGAAGGATGTTTGTTCCAGGGTAAGCCTTGAGATCCACTTTGCAAGTACATCCAGTTCGCTTTGAGCCGATCTTGCGGATCTGATTTGGATTTTTCTTCTCATAAGGTTTGATCCCGCCGGTCCCCTGACGCGTGCACCGGTAAACACGTTTCCAGGAGTAATTCAAACCTGCTTCCTTCTTGGCAACGCGAATTTCAACCGAGTCTGCCCGCTCCACTTCCTGTCTCCATGTGTCGAACTCAGCGAGAGATCCCCAAGATAGATTGTAGTGACCAGATTCCTGGTCATACAAGAAGCTTCCCCGTGCACGGGAATTACCCGGAACCGGAAGGGTGCTTGGTATCGCCTGGCCGGTGGGCTGAGTGGCTGGCACGGCAAGTCGCGCTGAGGTAATTGACAAGCGAAAAGGAGGCAGGGTTGTCATGAAGATAACTTCACAAATTGGGAAATGAGGATTGAGTGCTCCCTCATCAATACTGGCCAGAAATATATATAATAAACAGTTTATATTGAATGCGCACTTGGGTTTAGTGGAATGCAGAGGCACTAGGACTGAGAATACCTGTGCAGCTCAACTGGAATGTACTACTTAGTGAATCGGCAGTTTCCCAATGTGGAACTTATATTCAATATTACTAAAGAGAATAACCACCTTAATTATTCTGAGCCACGCGTCGGCTTCA
>JAKELI010000732.1:0-21953 GCA_021525025.1 Lactarius hengduanensis | reverse complement strand
TTCAAAGTGATCGATATGCGAAAAGCGTGGGAGGGAGGCCGGCGGATGCTTTCTAACGCCAGATGAAAGAGACCGATGCTAAGCGGGTCCGGCGCGCACTTATGGCCAAGTCGGAGTAGGGAGTCGAGGGCAGATCACGTCAGGGAGAAGAGTTGACGAAACCTGGGAAGGCGAAGACGCCATCATGATGTCAATTACCAACAATGAAGTATGCGACTCAAGAGACAATCGCACCCCGTCTCCATGCACGAGGTGGCGCACGTGGCAGGGTTCCCGGGGCTGGCTAGGACGAATGGTCAGGCCGGTCAGGTGAGTGCGTGCAATGAAAAGGCAGATTATACGATGCGTGGTAAGCATCAGTCCGAAAGAGGCCGCTAAGCGCCAAGGGTTGTCTCTTTACCCCATCACGTTTATACTCTCCGTAGTCGACTCACTATATTTTTCAATGTCCCGAGCTCCTCACGAGGCTACCCACGCACCCAATGCAGGATTTAGCGAAGGTACCATACTCCTACATGACTCTATCTTCGCCATTCTCACCTACCCCTGCTAGGTGACTACCAGTACCCTCCCATTTCTCTCTCTCTTCACTGGGTAGGAAGGGCGGCCATAACTTGGGGCATCTGACAGAGTGCAGCGAATAAGAGTGTAGCACAAACGAGAGCGAGACGGCAAACTTACAGTAGTGATCCAACAGACATAAGGCCCGGGAAGTGACGCCGAAGTCAGTGCCCGAGCTCGAGACGTAAGCAAGGACCAACTCTTGGACCAACTACCACCGTAATCTTCGATGCCCCGAGCTCCTCACGAAGATGTCAACGAAATGGAGGCAGGTGGAGGCCCGCGAACAGGTACCTTGCTCTTACTTGGCTCTATCCCCGTCACTGATGTCCCCACAGGTGACTACCAGTACCCACCCCAGTCGGCGCAGAATCAAGCAACCCAGGGCATGTCTAACTTTGTCGATGGCTCTGGGCCCATTTTTTCAATGTATTTAGAAATGGCTTCGGAAGAGGACAAGAAGATGACTGAAGGATGGAAAGCGGATGCTGATGGGATTCTTATATTTGTGCGTCTCCGTCGTCCAACGCCGTACTTGACACCAACTTAATTATCAAAGACTGGTTTATTCTCTGCTGCCGTCGCATCGTTAATCTCGGTGTCTATTCAGGACATTCGACCAAATCCACAGGACACCTCCAACTTCTACCTCGCAAACATCTATCAGACCGTTTCCAACCCAACATTTCCCTCCCTTCTCCCCCTCCCCCATTCTCTCCACCAACGTATGCCGTCTGGGCCAATTCGCTTTGGTTCTTGAGCTTGGTCATCAGCATTTCTTGCGCTCTGCTCGCGACGTTGCTCCAACAGTGGGCACGAAGATACCTCAGGGCCAATCAGCCACGTTACAGTCCGCACAAGCGAGCTCGTATCCGTGCGTTCTTTGCCGAAGGCGTCGACAAATTTCTCCTTCCTTGGGCAGTTGAAGCATTGCCCACGCTCCTCCACGTTTCCTTGTTCCTTTTCTTTGCCGGCCTCGTCGTGTTCCTATGGAACGTTAATCTCACGGTGTTCAAGTTGGCGCTGTCATGGATCAGCATCTGCACCGCTCTGTACGGATGCATCACGTTCATGCCGATCTTCCATCACGACACCCCATACTACACCCCACTCTCATTGCCAGCGTGGCACATCGTCATCGGAATATCGTGTCTCATATTTCGGGCGCTTCGGAAGCTTACTTATTTGGGTCCCTTCAGTTATGATGCCTACAGTCGCTTTCAGACCTTGGATGGGCGTTCTCACGAACTACTTGTACAGGGCATGCAGAAGGCGGCCGAGGAGACCGCTCTGAATGTACCGTCGGAGATTGATACACGCACATTCCTGTGGACGTTCGACAGTTTGGACGAAGATCACGAACTGGAGCGCTTCTTTTTCAGCTTACCCGACTTCCGCAGCTCCAAGGTGGTCAAAGATCCTCTGCCCAGTCTCAGTGGCGAGCAACAGTGGAAGCTTTTGAATGCATTGATTGGATTGTCGGACCGCACTTTCGCATCCGATTTGTTGCCCGAACCGGTCAAAAGTCGGAGAGCTGTCATCTGTGCGAGGGCCATCGATCCGGAGGACATTCCTTATGCATTACAGCGGGTTTTCAGCAGAATCGTGTTTGAATCTCATGGGCTGGTGCAATCTGCCGGAATTGCGCGCCTTGTAAGAGGCTGGGGTAATAGCGGCGGTGGTGTAAACCCCACGTATATCTCAGCCATAGTTTCCGGTGTCGTTGCGAAGGCTCAACGGCACGATGACCATTGGTTTACTATCGCGTCCGACGATCTCAGCGTACCGGAATCTGTTCTTCGAGACTACGCCGCACATGGTGACAACTTGTCACTTGCCATCTTGATTCACCTCACTCGCCAACAATTTAGCCATTACTGGGACGTGTCATGGCCGGCGTCTGGGTTTTTGCACGTTCTACGAGCAGCCTCCGCATTCGAAGTGCAAGAAACGTCTTCCGGACTTCAGCACGAGTTCTGTGCACTCTGGAATCAAATTGTTCGCAAAGCGCAGAGCGACGACGATCGGCAGGCATCCAGTACCTTGGGAGCAATTCGCAACGTTTACATTGCTCTTCATCAAGGCACCGATTCTGCCCCAACGCGATTCTCCCGCTCCACTCCAAATTATGACCGGATTCTGTACGACCCAATCTCGTATCCACGGTGCAACGTCCCTGGCCATCATCCGGATTCGAAACCTCAAATTCATGATGACTCTGCCTCTACAACCTTTTCCCGCGTCGTTGCGCCTGCGCCTGCCAGTGCTTCCCTTGCAAATCCTGATGCACTTTCCTCGCCCGTACCTGCCCCACATCATGTCGACGAAACCCTCACGGATGTGCCACTGCTTGACAACATCCAACCCGCGCATCGGACGACTAACGAAACCTCCCGCATTCCTTTTACCTCACCAGATCCGGCGGCTGCCAGTCCAATGCGAGACATTGTCACTTCAGCTATAGCATTGAGCTACCCCACTCCCGAAGCTTCGACAGGCGTCCCTCTTCTTTCCTCTACCTCCTCACCCCGTGCCACTGCCGTCGCCGTCCAGCACAATGCAGGCTCCCTGACGCCTTCCGACCCACCGAACCTTCTGTCCTCAGCTTTTTCTCAGCCAGCTCTCGATAATATACCTCCTACATATCCGCCACAGTCTTTCCACTCATCCATCTCTCGATCCAGCCTCTCACCGTCTTTCCCAGAATGTCATCGCTCAATAATCGTTACTACCGCTGCCAGCACTTCTCCGGGAGTACTTCTGCCGAAAACGATGGGAACCCTAAACCTGGTTCACGCAAGGAAAGGGATGCCGATCCCCCCTCGGCGGATTGCGCAATCCACCCAAACGCCATGGTCACCTTGGATCTTCCGTCACTGCAGGCCGAGCATACAGGAGATCAGTCTCCGCGTCCTTCGCACCGCCAGTCTGATATCGTTTAACGTATCTCCCGATTTCTTAGATGTGCGTGTGCGGTAGGCCCGGAGTATATATGCCTGTTGGGCCCCCAACATGCCATACTAGTACTATCCAATGAAAGGCGCAGACACTGCAGAGAGGAGGATGTTGAGATTCAGCGCGTTTAAGCGCGACATCCGGGTCCGTTTCTGACTACTCTAGTTTCCCTCTAATATAGAGCATTCCATATTATGCCAGCGCTTTCTCGATTTTTATCCCGTAGTTCAAATACTCTCGTTCGTATCCGTTGCACCTCAGTCATCGCTCGGCTCGTACTGTAAGGCTACGCTCTGGCTAGGCTCGCAACGAGGGATATTAGACTTTTAACTAGTACTTAATTACAAAGCTTGTTATAACATACTTTACCCGCGTACGAAAACGTACATGTTATGCTTTTACTTCTGTGTTAACGATCCGTGTCTCCGTCTGCGTTCCCGTCTGTACTGACTGAGCTTGTGACTGAGTTCAGCCGCACACGATGAGTAAGCATCGGGTAACTCCGAGCTAGCCGAGGTCGGAAACGACCAAGTCGAGCACAGCTACTATACCCTTTATAGACTTAGCGTAGAAATTTTCTGTTGGTTGAACTTATATACTTCGTAGTTACAGTAGCGACACCTTCTTTTCTCGAAGACCGAGGTCAGTACTTTACTTTACTTTCCGTATGCTACCTTACTGATTGTATCTTTCCCGCGCCTCTAACAGGTAGCTACACTAATACTATAGTTCCCGTACCAATGCAAATTCCCTGTTGGGTGCTTATTTTTAAGATGATGCTCGATCCTCACTTTCCTGACATCCTTTCCACTCAAAAAAATTACTGTATATACATTAGGGTATGTAATGATGGGATCATACAAAAAATTGACGATAAATGAGAATATGTGTTGGCGGTGAGGCCAAAAAAATGGGGCACCCATGATTTGCAAGTGTCTGTACCTCGAGATCCCACCGATCCTGCTAACCCCTTGGGATTCTGCATGACTAGGGTGTTGGTGCACATGTCCAAGACAATCTGCAGTAGTTCCAGAGCTGTCGATTCCACACGATCAAACTGTAGACCGAAATCTTACCTTTGTGGCCACATGAGGTGACCAGCGCGTGACGTGATTCAATCTCCTCGCGATTCCCAGTGGGTGGCTGAAAACCCAATGTGGCTGATGTTGCCACAGATGCCGAAATCCCGTGTCCTCTCTGCCTTCGCTAAGGGTGTGACATTCTGTGACAAAAATAAGCATTGGTACGGGAAAACTTGGAAGTCTACTGTGCTTCTATTCAATTCAGAAAAAAAAAAAGAAAAATCGCCATTTCATTGAATATACATTGGTCTATTGCTATGTAAATTTTGAAGCCCTTACGATGTGTTGTTGAAGCCAGGGAAAATGTTTATTTCAAAATTTGCATTGGTACGGGAGCTACAGTACCACTAGTCTTTTCTCCCGAAGACTGAGTCGCGCTTTCCCGCGCCTCTAACATACCGTGACGTTTCCGTGTTTCCTATTGCCTTCTCTATCACCTCTACACTTCCCCTTGGGTCGACATCCCTACACTCGCATAACTATCTACAGTACACGCGCGATTCCTGAGGTGAGGGTACTCTGCCAGTCGTTTACCTTACAGAACGCTTACGCCTAGATTTTATCTAGGTAAATATAGTCATCGCTCGTACACGCGCAATTCCTGAGACATTCTCTGTTTATCTAGTTCGCCTTGCGCGTGTTCCGAGCTCCCCAAGAACCAACGTTTGATAGGCCTTGTTGAGCGTCGCTCAACCTCACATTATCCTCCCTATCGCCTATCGTCTCCTATCAGTATGATTGCCTCGTCTTTGTCGATTCCGTCTTCCGCATCTCCTCCTGGCCCTTCCTCCACCATCGAACAACTCCCTGCCAACGTCCCTCACCTCGAACCGGATGGTTCAAACTGGGCTGTTTTTGTCGTTCGTTTCCGGCAGGTGATGCAAGTGACTCGCCGATGGGGTTTCTTTGACGGCTCCAACACCAAACCGCTTCCGAAAGATCCCCTGAACACCACATATGAGGAGAAAGCAGCTGAGGAGAAGTGGATCCACGACGACCTGATCGCGCGGTATCTGCTCTCCCAACGGCTCCCCGACTCGACGGTCATCCGCGTGGGCACCTACCCAACCGCACATCTTCGCTGGGTACGGGTCTCTGATGAGTTCGAGGCCAAAAGTATCTACGCGCAAACAAGAGCGCAAAACGATCTCGAAACCACGTTCTACGAGATGCGTTGCCCCAAGGGAGGCGATATCCGCGCCTTCCTGACAAGCATGCGACTCAAGCGCGAAGAACTCGCGGCCACCGGTGTCGCCATCAGTCACAGGAAATACCAGCAGATGGTACTCAGAGTCATTCCCGATGAGCTCGCAAGCTTCGCATCGTTCCTTCTTTCTTTCGCTCGCCTCACCCATCCCCTCACCACCGTCGACACGGAGACGCTTATCGACCAGATTTGCGAGGAGGCCGATCGTTTGAAATACCGTAGGGCCAAGTCTCATGCCGCCGGAGACGAAGCTGTTGCATCCGAGAGCAGGAAACGGCGCCGCAAGGGCAAATGCCACAACTGCGGCAAGCCTGGTCACTGGGCGAGGGTGTGCCGATCTCCCAAGAAGGAGGAACCCAGCAACAACTCACACATGTCGGAGACGAAGCCTGTCCGGTTGAACGCTGTCACGGTCCACGACGGGGACGTCGACGAGTGCTGGGTTGTAGATCTCGCTCCGGGAGCGCCAGATTCAGGGGACGTCGCTCCCATCGGCGAGAGCGACTTGCTGTACGAGGGGTAGGAGAATGATGTTGCGGCGGCAGCTATTGCGCCCGCCAGCAACGACCGGGGCGAGCGCGTCTAGCTACTATGAACCTTGTATACGCGCCGACGTAAAGTAGCTTGGGGTTTGTGCTGGAGGGTCGAAAGAACAACACTGCTAACAGGATTCGTGAGGAGGGTCACAAAGCTACGTCGTTGTGCGAGAGAATATCAACATGGTTACTTCCCACCTTGATGCCAGTGCGTTTTCCACCCCGATCAACACAGGGTAACTTTGAGGATGGCCCAGAGCCTCTCTCCAGTACAGTATATACTTCACGATGGTGGACGAAGGGGACATGGGACGACCGAACGTTCGGAGGGGCCGGGCAGGTGCTATTGCAAGCCTTTCCCTTTGCCCATCGACCTCAACCCTCTGCTTCCCCACAGCCCTTGTTCCGTAATATTAAGGACTCGCATGTAACAGAGCCCTAAGCTCGACCTACACTGTACTCAACTGCAGTAGCTGCCCGTATGAAAACTCTTTGGCTTCACGACCAACGATCTCGAACTCGAACGTCGATTCTCCTCTCATCTTGTGCATCACCGCTCCGCTGTCCGATTGACGTCCGAATATGATACACCTTACTGCGCGTGACACGACTCCGTAACTGTCGTGGGACAGCCCGCTAAGCATCAAGATTCAAGACACCCTACTAGTCCCATACGAACCAACGTTTTTGCTTTCTTTCCAACCTGCCGCCCACGTTTGACTGTCGTCGGCGTTCTAACCTTCTCTTATTCTCGGTGTTCTGTTTGTGTCCTTCAGTGCGTAGCGATTTATCTTCGAACCTACCTTTCTCATGTGAAAACAAGTTTCCGACTGTTGTCTCGATGGCTTCAACCAATGACACACCCATATACTCCTCCTGACAGCTGACACGATATCGCAGTTCGTCCCGGGACAATGACGCCGAAGTCACCGCTGGAATGTCCCCAAGTATCTCCCGTTCTTTCAACCCAATGGATCCCGACGCTCGTGAATGTCAGCGTACCCTCGACGTACACATGGCCTTGCATCTATCCACGACCACAGGTTTCTGTTGTATCGATTGGACAATGCGCACGTTCTGGTTCTGGTGCTCACGAGATCTGTACCTCGCATTGAACTAGACGTAAAGCACGGCCAAGAGCCCACGTACATTGTCTTCAACATTACCCTCCGCGAATATTGCAACGGTGTCTGTTTGACAACATCTTGTAGCAATTGCGGCGGTTGCGTGAATTACTGAAATGACCGAGAAAACAACCGGGAAACAACAAAGCCAAACAATATCGCCTCGTACCGTAGACTTCATTACCCGGTGATGACAGAGTCAGAGTAAGTTATCGCACGACAGACTGTCGAGCGCCGAGCATCGAGCGCTTGCAGTTCGGTCGAGGGTATCGCCGCGTGATGGTGCATTACACATACGACAGTCACTCTGGCTGTACAGTAACGCATTCCACCCGCTACAGGTACTCTGCATAATCGACTTGGGCCATAGTTTACAATGTCCAGAGTTTCTCCGGAGGCTACCACTGCCAACGTACCCAACGCAGGATTTGGCACAGGTAGCCTGCTCCCATATGACCTCTATCCTTACCGTTCTCACCTCCCGCTCAAATAGGTGACTACCAATACCCACACCAGTCGGCGCAGAATCAAGAGCCGCTTGGTGTATCTAACTTTGTCGATGGCTCCGGGCCTATATTCTCAATGTATATGGAAATGGCGACGGAAGAAGATAAGAAGATGGCTGAGAACTGGAAAGCTGATGCCGACGGGATCCTCATATTTGTGCGTCTTTACAAGCTTTACCTTTTGCTTCACACCAACTCAATATACTCAATGGTCATAGACTGGTTTATTCTCCGCTGCTGTAGCATCGTTGATCTCGGTGTCCATTCAGGACATCCGACCGAACCCACAGGATACTTCCAACTTCTACCTTGCGAATATCTATCAGACTATCGCCGACCCAAGTGGATCTAACATTTCAGGTTCCCTCCCTCCTTCACCACCCCCATTCTCTCCACCAAACTACGCAATTTGGGTAAACTCACTTTGGTTCATGAGCTTGGTCATCAGCCTTACCTCTGCTCTGCTTGCGACGTTGCTGCAGCAATGGGCACGAAGATATCTTAAGGTCACTCAGTCGCGTTACAGTCCACACAAGCGAGCACGAATTCGCGCGTTCTTTGCCGAAGGTGTCGACAAGTTTCTCCTTCCATGGGCGGTCGAAACATTGCCCGCGCTCGTCCACATTTCCCTGTTCCTGTTCTTCGCTGGCCTGGTCGTGTTTCTATGTAACGTTTATATCACGATTTTCGAGTTGGTGTTGTCATGGGTCGGCGTGTGCACAGTCTTGTACGGATGCATCACATTGATGCCAATCTTTCGTCATGACAGCCCATACTATACATCGCTTTCATCTTCCGTGTGGTTCGTTGTTTTTGGGTTAGGATATGTCTTCTCTCAGGTTTGTGGGTGGTTCGTTTTGTCGGTACACTATCGTCGCCCAGCCTTTTGGAGATCCTGGAGCCGTTGCCACGAATTGCTCTTGCAGGGCATGCAGAAAACAGCCGAGGAAACTGCGCTGAACTCCCGATCAGAGATCGACACTCGTGCCTTCATGTGGACGTTCGATTGTTTGGACGAAGACCACGAACTGGAGCGCTTCTATTCCGGCTTACCCGGCTTCCGCAGCTCCAAGGTGGTCGACGATCCTTTTCCCAGTCTCGCGAACTGGCAAAAGTTGAAGCTGTTTCAACCATTGACTGGGTTGTTGGAGCGCGCTTTCTCATCCGATTTACTGCCTTCGCCTGTCAAAAAACGGCGAGCCATGATATGCGCGAAGGCCCTCGATCCAACATTCGATTCCATCATGGCATTTGAGGCCCTTGACATAATTTTGTCTAACGACCAAGATGGTGGACCGCTGGCCACCGAGGTTTTGCAGGTTGTGAGGGGCTGGCGCGATAACACAGATGAAGATACTAAGTTGGCGACACAAGCCGCAGCCACCAGTCTTGTCGCAAGGGTGCGACGACGCGACGATCCTTGGTTTATCTTCACCTCCAATGAACTGGGTGTCCCAGAATCTGTCCTCCGAGAGTACGCTGCGCACGGCGACAGCCTGTCACTTGCCATACTGACTCACATTACTCGCCAGCAATTTAGCCATTTCTGGGAAGAGTACTGGCCGTCGTTTTCGTTCTCGAAGGTTCTAGAAGTAGCTTCCTATTTTAATGTACGAGATCCGTCGTCACCTAGATTGCGGCACGAGTTCTGTACTCTCTGGAATCAAATCGTTCACCATGTGCAGAATCTCGACGATAAGCCGATGGCCTTCCATACCGTGGGACGGATTCGCAACGTCTACGCCGCTTTACATCAAGACACCGATTCTGCCCCAACACGATTCTCCGCTTCCACTGGTGATCATGATGACGCTCTGTACCAGCCGTTCTCGTATCCAGTCTGCAACGTCGCTGGTCATATTAACGACAACTTCCTTCACGATAACGCCGCGCTGCCCCCTGCCCCCCTTGCCAGTCCCTATGCACATTCCTTGTCCGTTCCTGCCCCACCTCACATTGTCGAAAGCCTCACGGAGGTGCCATCGCCTGACAGTTTTCTCCCCGTTCGCCAGACAACCATAACTGGGCGCCACATTCCTGTAACATCACCAGATCCGACCACCGCCGGAGCAATACGAGACGTCGTCACTTCAGCTTTAACAGTACTCCATTGCACTCCCGATACTTCGACATCCACCCCACCTCTTTCCTCTACCTCCCCCAGCCGCTGCCGTTGCCCTCCAGCACAATCCAGACCTCCTGACGTCTTCCGATCCACCAAATCTCCCATTGTCGGCTTCTTCTGATCCAGTTTTCGAAAATATACTTCCCACAGGTCCGTCACACTCACCCATGACTCGATCCGAACTCTTACCGTCTTTCCCAGAATCTCATCGTTCAATAATAGTTACCACCCCCAGCACTTCTCCAGGGCCGACGTCTGCACCTGATCTGAATATTACTGCTGCCGAGGAGGGTGGCGTCCCGAAGCCTGGCTTGCGCGAGGGTAAGGACAGTGGCCCCCTCACAGTGAATCGCGCAGTTCACGCAAACACTGGGACTTCCCTAGATCTTCCACCACAATCCTTGTCACGGTCATCGGAAGCCGACTCGGACATACCAGCTGTCCCGGGTCCATCGCAGCGGGCTGAGCGTCCTTCTTCGCATCTTTCGCATTGCCGGTATGATATCGTTTAACGCGTCCGCCAATCTCTCAGATGTGTATGTGCGATATCTTCCTGTTGGGTTCTTGGATGTTACTATACTGATACTATTCGATAAATGTTTCTCATTTTGTGCTTCCTATTACGCAATGAGGTTCTCAGACTGCTTCAATGGCGGCGCTACACCCCGTGACTTCCTCCGAGTCGTGACGGCGTCAAATATGCCTACGCGCCACCCCGTGAGGCGCTTGACCAACACGCGCGCGACGTCTGCGCAGGCCGCGTGAACTCGGCCGTTTACAAATCGATGCGGATCTCTTTTTATCTACGACAGCACAAATGCGGTCTAGGGAGAAAGCAAAGAAAAGAGTTTGGTAGGGGGAAGCTTACCATCGACGATCCAGCGCTCAACTTGGGTCGAGGACACGCACTGGATTCCCCGGTGGTGTCTGCGCGTGTTCCGGGCGTGCTGGTCGTCTAGCCCGACACTTAGAAATATCCGGAGGAACGCGAAGAGCCGCAAGAGCGGGTCAAAGCCAAAGGTAGTCGGGTCGCATAGGGCGCCGACGATGGCGTCGAATATGGCCGGCCGCCTGTATCGCCTGTGATGCGGGGCCTAGAGGGTGGGCGTGCGTGAGCCTGTGGTGATATGCCCGTGTATCTGCAGGGAGAATGAGGCATGTCAGCGGATGAGGTGGGAAGAGGAACAGAGGACGTACAGCTGCCGGGCTTGGGAAAAGAGACGCTCCAAGAAAGTGCTCTTTTCTGAGGGCGTGATATCCCACTCCTTGATATAGCCACTTCTCGAAATCGGAGCGGGAGACCTGTAGCTCCAACCTTCTCTCATACTCGGTGTTCTATTTGGAAGATTTCGCCAAGGCAGAGGAGAAACGCCTTGACCTGCTGAACAGCCCATCGGACGAGCGTCTGCAGGTGCTGCGGACACGCAAGCCTTCGCAGGCGAGTGCAAGCGGAGACGTAGGGTCCAGTGGCGAGACGGATTCCCGGCTTCCGGCACCGCGTATTATGCGAGAGCGCAAACCGAGCCAGAGCAATGCGATGCCACGCCGTCATGGCGGCGGAAGATGGCATTGTTCGAAGGGCTACCTGGCGTCCCATGGCCACCTACGTCGTTGTCCGCCGGGATCGCTCCTCCTCGGCCCTGTACGGACGCATCAGATTTGTGCCTGTCTCTCGTTATGATAGCCCGTACTATACGGCCCTCACAACTCACATCGCTTTCATCACCAGTGTGGTTCATCATTTTTGGGATAGCGCACATCTGCTCTCAGGTCCGTTCGCGGTTCTATTTTTAGATTCGCAATCGTCGTCCGGCCTCTCGTAGATACTGGAGCCATCACTACAAGTTACTCTTGCAGGGCAGGGCATCACTTCTTCGGATGGTTTAGACGTTCCATCGCTACCTTCTCCGATTCAGGTTCTAGGCGACACGCCCTCTACAGGCCCGCAGGCCTCCGAGTCTTTAATCTCTCTGGGTCTGACCACTTATCTTCACCAGAATCTCATTCGTCGCTGCTGGCTCCCGCTTCCCTCGGCCCATTTCGTCCATGGCTGTCTTCTGCACCTGATCTGGGCGCTGTTGCGTGGCGGCGCGAAGGCTGCATTGCAGAAAGGGACGATGCTCTCGACCTCCTTTCGGCGATTCGGGAAATGATTATGGCTGCCTCGGATCTTCTCCGTCACCGATATCAATTACTGACATAGCCATCACATGTCCTTCATGGCGTAGTGCCGAGCATACGAGATCATCTTCCGCACCCTTCACGTGGCATGATATCGTTCAACATGTTGCTCAGATGTGCGTATGCGATCAGGTATATATTTCCTGTGGAGTTCTCGACATCACCACCAATAATCCAATACTTGTTCTCAACTTCTGTACACACCGTTTTCTTACACTGTACAAATACCGTGGTGAAATGTGTGTCAACCCGAGTAGCGTGGGAAATGTAAGTGAGGAGTCCGAGTCTCAACGTTCTTGACACCCACTGCAGGCGATGAGCGTACCTGGAAGTGACACGGAAGCCTCTCCGGGAACCCGGGCAGCCATCTCTATCTTCTTCTCAGCTTCGAGAGTGACTGCAAAACTAGTTGCTTGGGTCTCTTATTGAGAGCAGCGTCGGGCATCTTGCAGAGTCGATGCGATGGAGCCATTCCAAGATAGAAGGGGGAAGGAGGGTACTAGTAGTATGAGTTACAGGAAGGCGACGACGTGGAGCACGCCGCCCTGCCTTGACCCCTGGCTTCTGCGTGCGGTTGCGCAGCGAGGACCGAGTCGAGTCTGAGGACCGGGTCAAAGTCAAATATGGTCGGGGCCGTGGCAACTGCGTCGAGCGCGGCAAGTTGTGTCGCCTGCGATGCGTGGTCTAACGAGCGGACGTGCGCGAGCTCGTAGTGATATGCCATGTCCTTGCCTGGAGAGCAAGGCGCGTTGACAGGTGAAGCGGAGGGGCAGAAGATGCGTACGACTGACCCACTTTGGAAAAGACGTCGAAAAAGCGCTCCAAGAAAGCGCTATTCTCTGAGGGCGTGGTCGCCCTCTCCTTCGGCTACTCCTCGACGTCGGGGCGGGATATCCGCAGCACGGGAGACTCGTCGTTTGTGCCAGCGAAGAGCGACCGGGAGAGGAATCCAACTTGAACCTCATTATCGTCCTGCACTTTCCGGTGAAAGATTTGCAGGCGCGCAGCCGAGATTCGTAAAGAGGTAGGTCTCTTGGATCAACGCGATTTGAGCCAAGACGTTTTGAAGAGGTCCGCGTGGGGATGTGGGGTTTTCAACTTTGAGCCACTGCGGGTTGATGAGCGTACTGGGAGTGAGACGAAACCTTCTAAGCGCACAGACATTCTAACGCTCGAGCTGCGGCAGGATAAGCCCTTGTTGAGAGTGGCGTCGAGAGGCGAGGCGTTGGCGGCGACAAGGCAGACACAAACTGACGTAAGGGAGTGACGCCCAATTTCAGTGGACCCTAGGACAGCTCATACGTAAGTGTGGCAGTACCAACTATCATAACATACCATGGCCTCAATGCCCCGAGCTCCTCGCGAAGAAGATGTCAACATAATGGAGGCAGGTATGGGCCCTGGAACAGGTAGCTTGCTCCTACTTAGCTCTATCCCCGTCACTGATGCCCCCGCAGGTGACTACCAGTACCCACCCCAGCCGGCGCAGAATCAAGAATTGCGTGGTGTTACCACTGGTGTATCTAATTTCGTCGATGGTTCAGGGCCTATATTTTCGATGTATATGGAAATGGCGACGGAAGAGGACAAGAAGACGGCCGAGAACTGGAAAGCGGATGCCGATGGGATCCTTATATTTGTGCGTCTCTAGCTCTTAATCTAGTGCTTCAAACCAACTCAATTATCATAGACCGGTCTATTCTCTGCCGCTGTCGCGTCCTTAATCTCTGTGTCGATTCAGGACATTCGACCGAACCCACAGGATACCTCCAATTTTTACCTCGCAAATATCTACCAGACTGTCGCTGACCCCAATATTTCGACTTCCCTCCCTACTTCCCCACCTCAATTTTCTCCACCGAACTACGCAGTTTGGGTAAACTCACTTTGGTTTATGAGCTTGGTGATCAGTCTTACCTGTGCTCTGCTCGCGACCCTGCTGCAGCAATGGGCACGAAGATATCTCAAGGTCACTCAGTCGCGGTACGGCCCACACAAGCGGGCACGGATCCGTGCGTTCTTTGCTGAAGGCGTCGACAAGCTTCTCCTTCCATGGGTGGTCGAAACACTTCCCGCGCTCCTACATATTTCCCTGTTCCTGTTCTTTGCCGGCCTGGTTGTGTTCCTTTGCAACGTCAATATCACAATTTTCAAGTTGGTATTATCATGGGTCGGAATTTGCACGGCTCTATACGGATGCATCACATTCATGCCATGCTTTCGTCTTGATAGCCCGTATTGTACATCGCTTTCATCATCGGTGTGGCTCGTTGTTATTGGGATACGATATGTCATCTTTCGTGTTCGTCGGTGGTCCTATTTGCTGATTGGCATTCTATGTCGTCGTGACCATAACTCCTACAATGCTGTTTCCTTTCAGACAGACAAGGACCGCTATCACAAATCACTGTTGCAAGGCATGCAGAGGACAGCCGAGGAAACTGCTCTGAAACCCCGACCAGAGATCGACACTCGCGCCTTCATGTGGACGTTCGACTCTTTGGACGAAGATCACGAACTGGCGCGCTTCTTTTCCGGCTTACCCGGCATCCGCAGCTCCAAGGTGGTCGACGATCCTCTTCGACATCTCACCGAAGAGGCCAAAAAGAAGCTTTCTGAAACATTGATAGGATTTTTTGACCGCACTTTCTCATCCGATTTGCTTCCCGGGCCTGTCAAAAACCACCGGGCCATCATCTGCGCGAAAGCCCTTGATCCGGCGCAATTTCCCTATGCATTCTGGGATATCTTCCGCAGAGTCATTTCTGAGGATCAACATAGGGGACTGCAAACCGCCGAATTTGTCCGTGTCATGGGGGGTTGGCGCAGTGGTCGAGACCGAGAAACTGCATTACTCGGGGAGGCCATGTTCACCTGTCTTATTGCAGAAGCGCAACGCATCGATGACTCTTGGCTTATTTCTGCCCCGAATAATCTGGGAATCCCAGAAGCCGACCTCCGACACTACGCCACAGACGGCGACTTGTCACTTACAAGCTTGATTCACATCACTCGCCACCAATTTAGCCAGTGCGGGAAACTGTCCTGGCGAGACTACTGCCTTGAGGAAATTCTACGGACAGCTGCGGAATTCAATATTATCAATGTGCAAGATTCGTCACCCAATCTGCAGCACGAGTTCTGTGCACTCTGGAATCAAATCGTTCTCCAGGCGCAGAATGATAACGATCGGTGGATGGCAAGGTATACCCTCACACCGATTCGGAGAGTATACATCGCTCTTCATGAAGGTACCGATGCTGCCCCAACACGATTCTCCGCCTCCACTGGTGTTTGGGAGGGCGTTTTGGACGACCCAGCCTCGTATCCACGGTGCGACGTCGCTGACCATATTCCCGAGCCTGCCCCCCTGCCTTTTGTCGTTGCCCTCCAATGCAACCCAGACCTCCTGGTGCCTTCCGATCTACCAAACCATCCTTATTCAGCCTATCACCCAATTCTCGACAATACAGATTCTACAGGTTTGCAGGTGTCATATCACTCGTCCATGACTCGATCTGATCCCTCGCCGTTTTTCGCAGAATGTCATCGCTCGGCAATAGTCCCTGTTGCTCCCAGCGCAACGACAGGGCCGGCCTCTGCCCCTGATCTGGGCGATATTGCCAAGGATGATGGTAGGCCGAAGCCCGGTGCACGCAAGGACAGGGACATACATTCTGAACCCCCCTCGGCGATTCGCGCAATCTACGCAAACACTATGCTCACCATTGATCTTCCACCACCGTCCCCGTCACTGCCATCAGTTACTGACATGGACCCAGCCATCGCAGGTCCTTCACTGCGTGAACCAAATGCTGAGCTTACAGGAGATCTTCCTCTGGACCCTTTGCATTGCCCGTATGATATCGTTTAACGCCTCCCAGTCTCTTAAATGTGCATGTGCGATATTCCTGTTAGGTTGCCGATATCACCACTACCGATACTATCCAATACATTTTCTCATTTTGTGTACATACCGTCCTATTACGTGGTACAATTACCGCGGTGAAATGTGTAAACTTTGGTAGAGAGGGGAGCTATGAATAACGAGTCTCAGTGTTCCCCTTGAGCCACTGCGAGCCGATGAGCGTACCTGATAGCGAGCGATGCGGAAGCCTCTGCTCGCACTTAGGTAGTCGTCTCTCTTCTCTCGGCTCTGATAATGAGTAGAGAGCTGTGAGTTAGGAGTCTCCGCACAATCCCTCAAGTGGAGCGTACCAGGCAGTGACGCGGAGGCCTCTGCATGCACACAGGTAGCAGTCTCTATTCCCTCAGCTCCGGTACTGTCTGCGAATAGTCTCTCCTTGGGTCTCTTCTTGAGAGCAGCGTTGAGAAACTTATAGTGTCGGTACTATGTGGAGCCGTCACAAGATGGAGAACAAGGACGTTTCAGGTAGTACGGATTACAGGGAACTCGTGGCAAATTACCTAACGGGTCAGTGAGTACGAGTAAGCATGTAAAAGGTATGCGGTCAAGCGAATTCTGCTGCTGTCGACCAAATCCTTGTGCGCATTTGAAACTGACGTAGGAACACCATCCTACCTCAGGAGTCCCAGACTGCTTTGCTGCTGGCGCCACCACTGCCATGACTGCCTCTTAACAGAGCTAGACGAAAGCGGCAACGTCAAGCACTCGTGCGGGTCAGGTGGGCCACCCTGTGACGCTCACCCCTGCATACGTTTGCGCGGCCACGTGACTTGGAAGTTGACAAGTCGACGCGGAGATAATTATAAAAGCGTCAGCGAGGTACAGGAAGAAAGGATTGAAGCAAAGAAAATGATTTGGCAGCGGAGGCGCAGGGAAGGCTTACTGACCTTCGGTGACCCAGCGCTCTACTTGAGTCGCGGACACATGTCGTATTCCCCGGCGTTGTCTATGTGCGCGCGCTGGCAGTCCAGGCGTACAGCCCGCCTCTGGAGGAGCACGAAGAACGAGTGCGCTTGTGCAGCAAGGACCGCGTCGAGGTTGCGAAGCGGGTCGAAGTCAGGGCGGTAGGGTAGAATACACTAGGTCGTGTCGCCTGGAGCGCGAGCGGACGTGAGCGAGCTCGTGGTGGCGGGCCATGTCTTTGCCTGGAGAGCGAGGCAGGCCAGTGAGTGAAGCGGAGTAAGAGATAGAGGATTGCCCCGCTTTAAAAGACATCAACACGACGCTCCAAGAACGAGCACTCCTCTGATGGCATGATCTCCCACTTCTTCAGTCATTTCTTGACGTCGGCACGGGAGACCTGCAGGTTTGTGCTGGTGAGCTCTAGGAACGTGTTGTATACCAGGAGACGGAGGGAAAGTTGTGGGGAGCGTGTTGGAGGAGGTCGTCAAGCTTGAGTCGATGGGGAATGAGGGTTATGATATGCCCCAGTGAGCGGAAAACGTACATGGGCAAAAAAACATGAGCATATGATCTAATTGTGCGGATGATGAGAGTGAGTTGTATACAAAGGATGCATATGCGTGTGCACTGCACATTTGGTGGGCGCTGCGGAGATTCGCGTCGACAACTCCGTATATGGAAGAATGGACCGTATTGTGAATGGGGCGTGGGAGGTCCACATGCATGAGACAATTGTTCGAGCACGGCATACGCGAGGCAAGGGAAGTCTTCGACATAAAACTTTCAAGAGTGACCCAGCTGAAATTAAACTGGCTGGCTCCAGCCAACTCATTCCCTATTCCCAGCTCTTAAGCCTCAGTACCACTATCTCCGGATCCTGCTTGGAAATAGTGGCAAAGCGGAGCAAGATATTGCAGTTTAGTTGTTCCGGCCGAAACAGAAGCTTCAGATTGCGGATGTTTACTACATATTTGGTCTTGTTTATACGCATGTTGTGAACCCATGACTCAGCCGTTCCCTCGTGACTCGCGGATATTACTCAGATGACGCGTAAACCTGTATAATTACAGGTTTCCCGAGTTGCTTCCCTTGTAATGTCTCAGATGTATCTTGTAGGATAGGAGTAGGCCGCGTCAGCACGACGCGCAAGCGTGTATTCTTTCATGTATTTAAACAGCTAGTTTAGCGACTGGAATCCCAGAATTCTCTCGCCTACTTTCCTGCCGTTTCGAGTTTCCATTCATCTGTCAGACACAGTAGGTGTTCAGAGCTGTTCGGAGCTGTTCAGAGTGTCCTTGAACAGCTCCGAACAGCTCCGAACACCTACTGCAATTACAGATGCTTAGTCATCAACAGTCACACGAAGGTGGGCGACATCACACTTGATCAAGTGTGAGGCTACCCTAACCCTAGCTCACGCTCAGAAGAATCAAGAACAGTCGTTTATCGTACAAGAAGAAGAAAGCGCGTCAATAGTATCAAGTCTATCAAGGTACTATTTTATTACGCTGTAATAGCGCCGCCCCTGATCTTTATTCGGTCAGCGGGACACGCACTCCGAGAGTGTCGCGACACACATTTGGTTGCGCAACCCACTTAGTAGGCCCGCGGTACTAGTGCGCCGATGGCAGACGCGAACACCCCGGCAGGACAGGGAGCAGGGCTGTCTCCCATTGAGGTTCTGCAGCAGGGGTTTACACCAGAGGTATTTCAAGCTATGCGAGTTATCTTCCATGGATTCGAGCAGCGGTTCCAAGCCGTGGAGAGTAATGTAGTCACGTCCCAGCAGTTTCACAGGTCAATAGAAACTGCATTCACCCATACCAACCTTACGATTAGAGATGTCAACGAGTTATACTCGCGAGTATGAGTACTCGTCGGAAATTCCCGAAGAGCCACTCGTACTCGACTCGTACTCGTTGGTGCGAGTACTCGTGAGCACGAGTACTCGCCGATTTTCTCAAATCCGAGACTCGCACTCGACTCGTACTCGCGGCGAGTACCCGTCCAAGTTGCGAGTACTCGCAGCAAACTGCACGAGTACTCGTTTCAAACGAGTACTCTATACTATCCCCCTGTAAAACTTGAATATTATTAGGCACTACTAACTACGAACAATGTAATGTAGACTAGCTATAAAGACTACATTGCCCCCCGCGCCGTCGCTGCCCCCTGCCGCCGTCGCGTACGAGCGTCGTTGCCGTGTCGCCGCCGCTGCCGTCGTTGTCGGTGGTCGTGGACCGTCGGTGGTCGTGGACCGTGGACCGAGTCGTGGTCGGTGGTCGTGGTCGTGGTCGTTGTCGTTATCGTCGTTGTCGTCGTGTGGCCCACGTGTGACCCATGTCGTCGTTGTCGTGCTGACCCGCCTTGCTATCGTCGTTTGTCGTCACGTTGATGGGGCGCCGGCGGGGGGTTGTTGTCGTCGTATGGCTAGCCACTTGCTGGCGATTTGCTACCAGTGCCCGTCCGGGTCGTCGTCGTGGTTGATGGTAAGCAACTCAACTCACGTGCTGTAAGCAAGCAACTCACCAACCAGTAAGAGCCGCGAATGGACGCCGAGCTTCAAGTTCCCACGCCCGGTGATTGCCAGATACGGACCGGCCCGCGGGCTGCCACCACGTGCACTTACCACTATACCACGACTAGCAACAACAGCAAGACGGCGGCGACGACGACGCCTTGGACGACGCAACAACCCCGGTGCGACGCCCGTAGACGACCACGGGGTGGTGCCGACAACAGCAAGACGGCGGCAGCCGCGACGCCAACGACGCCTTGGACGGGACGACGCGACGCCAACGACGCCTTGGACGCGACGACGACAACGACGCGACACCCGTCGACCACGGCAACCAGACATCAACCACGACCACGGGGCATTCATCGACAGCGACGACAGGGCGACAACGACCGACAACGACAGCAAGACGACGCTGCCGACAACGACGACGGGCGACCGCGATGACGGCTCGCCGGATGGCAGGCCTAGTGGCCTTTAACGAGTAGTTTACCGTAGATACATTGTACTTGATACGAAATAGATTTCTGTAGTACCAACTCAAACAAACCTGACCAAGTACTGCCAGTACCATGAGTACTCGCGAGTACTCGCGCTCGGAAAAAGGGACACTCGTACTCGCGGGCGTGTTCAGGCACGAGTACTCGCGGGCACGAGTACTCGTCACAAACGAGTCACACTCGCGAGTACACTCGTTTGACGAGAACTCGTTGACATCTCTACTTATGATAGCTGCTCCCCCGGTCCAGCAGCGATCCTCCTCACCTAAGGAGAACTTCACAAAACTAGTGGTCCAACCTTTCTCTGGGAAGACAACCGACAACGTTGCTGCGTGGATAGCCTTGGCTGAGGACGCGCTCGACACCGGCAAAGTCCCAAGGGATCGCTGGACTCAGTATGCTACTCAGGTCTTTCGCGAGGCTGCACTCGCTTGGTATCACGCCCGGAGGCTTGCAAATAACGGACACATTCCGGCCTGGGATGATTTGAAAAAGATGATGATGAACCATTGGGCTCACCCTGCTCACGCTAACGAACTTAGGGCTCGTCTTGAGAATCTACACTGCCGAGGAGGTGTTACTGAGTACACTCGCCAGTTCGAGAACGTCGAGGCTCAGATCCCGCAGCCTGAAATGACGTTCATGATGAACAGCATACATAGAGAGCATACTCACAGTGACAAAGGAGACTGTGGTGAGATATGCAAGTAAGCTTGAAGCAGCAACAGAGTAGATCTAGCAAGTGAAGCAGATGGAGAGTCTGGCACACAACAGATGAGAACTGGTGTTTATACAGAGGATAAGACATACCTGGCACACAACAGATGAGAACTGGTGTGGTGCCAGAGCGTACAGGGTACACTACTTATACTGCTACAGAGGGTGACGCTGGTGACACAGAGTCACAGTAAATACAAGGACCCTTTGTTCTGTATACAGACAAAGGAGTGGACACAAGGAGAACAAGGCGTAGAGAACAAGAAGAGTCTAGACTATGATATCATAGTGACATCACAATAAAGATAAGGAAACAAAGGAAAGTACATAGACGTAGTACAAGGACAATCCAGAGTGGTCCATGATGTCATGTACATATGTGATGTCATAGATAAGAGAATACAAGAAGTCCGAGATTGTAAAGATCAAAATAATCTAATCTACAAGTCCTGTATATCTAATCTAAAGCAGTCCATTATCTGCATGTCCTTTGAGCCGCTAAGTGCGCTCAGGTCACTTATCAACATCTCCCCGTGATCAGCAATCTAGGACTAGCACAAGCCCATGTCTACATTGTGTTGGTGGAGCAGGGTGCGTGCGAGTGACTTAGTGAAGCCGTCTGCAACCATTTCCAGTGTAGGGGTTCTAATAAGGGTGATGGTCCCCTTTTCGATGTATTCCCTAATGACATGATGCCGTATGGCAATGTGCTTTGATCGCCTCCCAGTGACAGGGTTCAAGGCCAAGTCAATGGCACCCTTATTGTCACCATGCAATGGGATGGGGTCGTCGACCTCGTACCTGAGTTCCGCAAGGAAGCTCTGATACCAAGCGGCTTGGTTGGCCGCGTCGGTCATGGCCATGTATTCCACCTCTGTAGTGTTTTGGGCCACAGTCTTTTGCTTTCGCGAGGACCAGCTTATTGCACCATTGGCTAAAGGAACACATAACCGGAAGTGGAGTGTCTATCATCAACCTGGTCACCCAGGGAAGAATCACTATAGCCATGAAGGCCATCTCCACTGGCGCCATCGTAGACTATGCGCATGTCTATAGTACCTACTAAGTAGGACAAGACGTACATCGCAAGCCGTAGATGTTGGGGGAAGG
>JAKELI010000731.1:0-21986 GCA_021525025.1 Lactarius hengduanensis | reverse complement strand
GTTATTTTCGTCACTGCCTCCCAGTCATCACGAGGAGCACCTTCAGCGTGTCTGGGACGACCAGCCTCAATCTCAGGCCTTCGAGTCCCGTCGTCGTCATCCCGGCCCCTTTTCGTACCGCGCCCGCCCTCCTTACGTCGCCCTGCTCCTGGCTGTGCACCGCGAGCCGCGTTCGATGTTTGGAGGCGGAGGCACTGGCAGATGTGGCAATAGCTTGCGCCCGGGCTAGGTCCTTCTGAAGGGCTAGGTTGGCCTCGTTGAATTTGAGGAGACGCGCGGTGGGGACCCATTCGTCCCAACTGCCAAAAAAAAAAAAATTGTGAAATCGGAAAGGTGTGTATAAGAGTGGGAACGCACGTCTGCTTCCAGCCTTTGTAGTGCACAAGGTAATGCGGCCCAACTGTTTCCAGCTTTGTGTTCGCTTCGTCCCAAACCTCGCCTTTGAGGATTTTGGACTCGTAGACGAGAGGTCCGTGATAGCAGAGCGCGCGCTCACCGACTGCGAAGGATAATGATGACATCGCTGGCTACCAGCTGGTTGTAACCTTCGTTGGGTAGAAAGCCAGTAAGGTCTAGAGTCACCACCTTTTACGAAATAGAGCACAGTAGTTGAAGGCCTTGAACCCCCTGTTCTGTGACTGCGACAAAGCGGAAGGTGAAACGCGTTTTTGGTATGGTGCGGATTTCAACCGCGCGTCGTCATATATCTTAGTCGCGCATTTACTAGTGCGAATATTCTAACCCTTCAGACCCGAAAAGCTTGTTTGACTAGGTATAATGGTAGCGGTAGCATACTTCTATTGCATATCGTATCCTATACAGAAAAATTACGAGACTAGCACCCCTTCCCCCGTCTCATTAACCAGAACTAACTTCGCAAATTCCAGAAACTGAATCCTTCCCACAATCCTGGCACCTTCCGCACATCCATCTCTCTTCGTACGTCCACTGGGCCAATGCCCGGCGGACTGACATTGCCCAGGGGGCATCGCAGTACACTTTCACGTAGTCTATGTCCGTGAGCGCCCTAACGATCGGCATTAGAGGTTCAGGGTCAGAGGATGTCATTTCGGACTCATTGTTCGCAAGGTGACACGGAGATGCCCCGGTGATGATGTCCCTTGCCGCGATCGCATCGAGGACGATCGTGGAGCGGTGAAAGGAGAGTGATAACGGTCCAGTCACGGAGCCCTGCGTTTCCGAACACGAACACAGAAAGGTCCAAAACTGCCGAAGCGCATCGTGAGTCCAGACGATGTCGCTGGCGGGTAGATGTCCGGGTCCCAGCGCTGAGAAATGTCCCAAGGCGACGCTGGCCCTGGAGACGTCATTCCAAGGTGGCACCCCACGCACGGGAATCAGCCAAGCGACACGAGCATAGATGGATGAGAGCAGGTCCTCGACGGAGGATTGTTGTCTGGGGTGGAATAGGTGCGAACGTAGGATGAATATCAAGTGGAGAACGAGGCAATGGGTTCGTACGTCGAGAGGGGCGGGAATGTAATGAGGCTTGATGGATTGTCGTGAGCAAAGTGAGAACGGGCGCTAGACGGATCGTGTACCAGGGGTATGAGCTCGTCAAGGGGCCCCACGTCTACATTTACCTTCACGCGCTCCTTCGGAGATTGAGGAGGGCCGTCCAACTTTTGATCGTGTACCGGAACAGCTGGATGGCCAGGTGGGGGGCTGACGAGCGTACTTTCGAAAGGTCGGAGACCGGCGATAGAAATATTTCCGATTCAGAGGGACGAGTGTTCCACTCCTTCACAGCACTGGACGGGACATCAGCTGTGGTCGGCGCCAGCGGGGGTGGGAACACGTATGTGAAGGCATTCCTGAGAAAACCTAGCAGGACGTGCATCCAATGAATCCGGCACGAGGGGCTCAAGGGTCAGAGTACTCACAAGCTCTTGTACTTATGGTATCATGCGCGCGCCATCCGGACAATCCGCATCCAGCACGAGCGATTGTGCGACCTCGGGCAAGGAGAGTATCTGTATTGTGTATGTGAGAGGCGGCTTGAGAGGGATGTGTCTGATGGTAGGTTGTTGGAAACATTGCGTGAACAGTAATAACGGCCTTGTTCATGGGGAGAAGGTCAAAGTTTGAGATGTCCCGAGCGTTCGCTACGTTGCTGCCCCCACAGTAAATAGGGAGAACAAAACATACGTTGCTACTTCCTTTGCTCAGCGCTCGATGCGCTTGTCCGTCTATCTCTGTTTATGTGAAGTGATAATCTTTCATACATATACCACTACTGTAATATAACTCTACGCTACGAGGACTACCGAGGACATCTGAGACATGACACCCAAAAAAAACACAGATTAGCATGATGTTCGTGGCCATTATATGTCATTAAATGTGGTTTAGCCTGAGTCTGCGTTCACTTTTCCTTCTTCGTCTCCTCTAAATGGAGGGAAAAGTCTACATCGGCTGAGGTCGGTATCTCGAGCTTCTCCTCGCCTGCGAGCGACTTGATGCCAAGAAGTGGCGATACGGGCTCCGATTCGGCCTCGGATGGGGCCATTGTCGGACTCGAGTGCTGGGATTTGCTCTGCGCTTCTGCAAGCTCCTTACGTAGGGCTTCCAGCTCACGTTCGAACCTGATCATCGTCAGAGGCTATCAGTGCATGATCCTTATGAACGTACTTTCGTCCGAAGACCTCGATGTAAAACCCTCCTCCGTTCCACCGCTCACACTCAGTATGAACAAGATGTATGCGCCCGACCAGAAAGGCGAGTAATAGAGAACAAAGACGGGAGGAACATCGGTGAGAACAGAGTAAACTTGAATATGGTGAGCTAAGCTCCGTATTTGAGGTGGTAATTGCACTTACCAAACTGCCCCAACATGAAGTATAACGTCCTGCTTTCCGGCCGAACCTTGTTGAGAATACCCCCAATCAGGCCAGGCTTGTTAATCATGTAGTACAATGACGTGGCGCGTTGCCCAGATTCCACTTTTTTGCGACGGTCGACATACACGAACTGTAGTTACGATGAGCGTCAATAAAACGAGATGAGACTTGAGGGGATCGAACCTTCCAGTACAAAAGTTGCCACACAAGGTCTGACACGAAAGGTCAAGATAGAGTCACAAGGTCGGCAACGAGTCCACACTCACAGATTACGCTGCTTAATAGAAGCGCCTGCCAAGGATCGATTGGAGGTTCTTTCAATGCAGGAAATCGTTCCTCGGCGCCTGGGTAGAAATGCCTAATCAACCAAGATCAGGAAAGTCCACAGGGAACAGCATGACGCACCGGATCACCGTGAATGTGAAAGGTGGGTATACATGTATGAACAAACTGGTCACTTTGTCTGCATCGTGAAAACGAGACTATTCCGCCACGTTATAACGGCACTTGCGACAACCCCATGGCTGAGAGTGAAACATGCGACGAAAAGAGAAGGGGACTGCGGGAATATCCAGAGGAATACAAAGTTGAGAATGTTGACGTAGTAACATAGGTCGAACAGGAAGTAGTGCCATTGCAGCTTCTTGTAGCTATAGTAACGATATGGTAGGAGGCAGAGCAACTGGAGGGTATATGAAATGTGAACATATCTGAAGGAGTCAGGATCAGATCCATAAAAGGCGAGCTGTGGACTTACTGTGGGGCCAGACCAAAGAGTAATGCGGAAAAGACCAGGGACATGACGCCAAAGAAGAAACTGATCTTCTCACGCGTTCGGACTACTTTGGCAGACTGCCACGCCGTTCCGAGAGATCCCATGCGTTTCGAGACCTGCGGAAGGTCGGCAGCTGGCTAGACCATTCCAGAGGTCCTACATACCTTGAACTTTAACTTGGCAACCTCACGCTCGAAGTTCTCTGCGAGTGCATCGGGGCTCGGGGGTTTCCCCTTGAAGATCTCATTGAGAGCCACTTCTGCGCGCATCTTGAGTTTATCCTTGCGGCTCGATATATTGCGTTGCAGGAGGTCTATACGTGCGTCCCAATATGTCTCCAATGTATCTACGAAGCCGGGTCAGGCATAAGAGGGAGGAGGCCCGTAGCAGCCGGGGGATACTATGACTGTGCGTACCCAGCAATGTAAAGGCATTGGCGTACTCAGAGCCTTCATCACGAACGCGGCGATCAAAAGAGAGAGAGCCCAGGTAGCCCATTGGAAAGAGATGTGGGGAATCCGGAAGGGATACAGGAGAAGGTGGTCTTGAAGGTTCTGCGGTCATTGTTGATCATAGGCGGTGTGGTCGTGGAAGGGGAAAAAGAGGCGGGTGTGCGGTGAGCCTAATGTAGAGAATGGTGGAACTTTGTGGAACGCGTCGAAAACACACGACGTGTATTGGATATCGCTTAGTCATCACGAGACCAGTCATATTCACAACCCAAGATCCACACCTGAGATTACAACGCGGCACTATCCAAGCAAAAACGAATAAACCAGTCACACTCTCACATCACACCCCATTGCCCACTCCCTGTCCTGCATGCGCACTCGCGTAGCTATTCGGCTGTTGCGTCAACCAGCTGGTGAAGGTTTCCTGCACTACTTGGCTGCACATTGCCAAATTGCGGGGGTTGTGGCTGAAACTGAGCCTGGAACTCCTGGTTGAAATGAAGGCTGCTGCTGGAACGGGATTGAATTGTGTCTGGAATGTGATCCCGTATAAGGATAGGTGACGGCGTAGTTGACATAATTGGTGCCTGGGTTGAGAGTATACATGTTTGAGACTGCGCACTTCCATTGAAGAACGGGTTCGTCCCCGGCTGGAGAAAGCCGGCTGCTGGATTGCGGAACCTGTCCCTGTGGGGAATAATAAGGCTGTTGGGAGGGCAAAGAACCAAATGGTGAAGTGGTCGGGAAGTGATTTGGCTGCGCCTGGGCTTGTGACTGTTGCTGAGCTACCATTTGCACAAATGGATTGATTGCGGTTGCGCCCGAAGCAAACGAGGGGTGTAATGACTGCGTAGCAATGCTCAAGCCCGATACTGGGGAGGCGCCGACACCAAAGCCTGGGCCTTGAGACCGGCCCATAGCCGGGAGATACGCCTTGGGTGAAGTTGGCACTCAGACTACTAGCCCTGCCGCAGGGTTTAAAGTTGAAGTGCGAGCTCGAACTCGGGGCGAGTAGGGAAGAGGATGTCGAAGGGACAGATATTGCAGTGGTAAAGTAGATGTTCCCGTGGAACTCTGTAGTGAAGCAATATCGGACCATACGCCGGCCGGAGGTTGCGGTGGCTGTAGACGGGTTTGGGGTGATATCGGCTGGGACACCGAGCGACTCATCGCAGTGCTTGCAGGGACACTTGGCGGTAATGTCGGTGCCCGAAGTGAAGGCGGCGCCGAGGTAGCAGATGAAAAGGCTTAGCTGGCGGTAGCGTCTGGGACCGCAATGGATTTGAGAATGACGAGGAAGATGCTGAAATTTGACAGATGCGGCAGACCGGGAAGGCCCAAGATGAGCAGCAACAACGCAGATCGATCCACTCGACCAATGAAGCGTTTGAATTCGTACTTGTCTGTTAATACCGTCCGTGTCAGCTCGGCTTTGCGGGCAGACATCGCTACATACCACGAATAAACTTCTCCAATTCGCTGTCGCGCTCCGCATCTATCATATTTGTGGGCGGAGGGTTACGAACCTCATCTGGATATATTGTTGGTTGGATTTGACATTCCCCGCCTGCCGCATGTTCTGCGGAGACAAGAGTTCACATCTAAACCATTTAACCTGGATGAGATATGCGCACCTCCACTTGCTCCTTCGTCCACAGGTCCATCGTCAGGCTTTTTCTATGAATTTCGAGTTCAAACGGGTTGACACGTGTCGACAGAAGTTTAAACGTACACCTTTGAGACGTGTGTCCCGATCTTGCGATGAATGCTGGCACAATTTACACTGAAGGAGATGAGTAAGCTCGATGATTATTACAAGAGGGCCTCATACCATATGAATATCCCGAGGTTGTGCGAAGCCCATCGCGGATTCCTTGTCTTACAGTCCGCACATGAATCTACAAGAGGACGGAGAAGCACATCGTCAGTGTCTGGTGTGGCTTGGAGACCCGCGGGTCTTGGCTCGGCAGCAGCGGCCTACCAAATAAGCCTCATCGTTTCTATAATTACTTGGCATCGCAACGCAGCCAGGATGGTCGAGAGGCAGAGTAGGGACCGTTCGTACGTGAGGGATGTAGTAGAAACGACGCTTACCATTACCCGGTTTCATCGCAAGTTCTAAAATAGCCTTCTGATTCCGTTCTGCCGCAATCTTGCTCACAGACCCAGACATGGTGGAGGATGCTGGAAAGTGAAACATGTAAGTTAGAGGGTTGAGTGTGGCCGTTGTTGTGGGTCGACGTACGAAATGTTGCGAGTTCCAAGTTAGTAATGTGACGAAACTTTCTGTTCCTTACCCCTTTCCTGAGCTCGAGTGCGGCGACACTAACGGCAACTCTCGCTCATGGCCACGGACGAATCCAAGGCCGAACACCTGGCCACATATGCAGGGTACTCATTTGCAGACGACCAGTCTTATCAGGTGAGCCCGTCCCCTTATTCGATCTTGATCCGACTGGAAACGCTGCCTAAGCAAGGCGGGTCTATCCACGCTGTACGCCAGTGGTGCTCTGGACGGTTTATCCGACGAAACCAAGGAAGATCTTCTTAGAAAGTCACGAGTATTTTACTTCAACCAGTGCGCACTTCCTTGGCTAGCCCTGACTCTGCATTCGGAAAATTGACTCCCATCAGAGCTCATGGATGTAACATATCCGAGTCCGATGCCAAACAACTCGAAGTAGAAGGTATTGGTGTTAATAGAACGCCTTGGCAGATCACTGATATGGTCTCGTCTTCATAGGCCGTCGTTCTGCTTCAGAGGTTCCCACCGCACAGGCGGCTCGAACTCTCACGTTTGCGGAACTCCAGGCCCTCATCGATCAGGGAAAGACAGACGAAATTCCTAACAACAAGCACATACCCGATGCTCTCAACGTAGGTTTGACTTCTTACTCGGTAGCTTGGTGAGGACGTTCTCTGTAGGACGCTGCTCCCAGTCAATCAAGCGCACCGCAGCGCAGGAAACCCTGGGAGGTCGCTTCACAAGCAGAATGACGTCAGAGCGTAACAGCAAGCCGAAATCGGCACTTCTCGTGTACATAATGAGTCATCAGTTGTAACATGTGTCTCCGGCTCCGGTAACTAGAGTCTCCTTAAAGCAACCCCCTCGGACCTTGTCCCCGTCCCCGTCGCCTTTGGATCAGAGTGATATAGGGCGACACTGGGAATGTGAGGCTGGGCGGCTACTCCAATACCACGCGTCTTTAATTGATTCCGTCGGAAGCTGCGGTTTGAGGAACCAGAGACTTGTTTTCTCCTGACCATCATCCTCCTTTAAAACCTTCACGCTCCTTGCTACCATAAGGTATTTCTGGGACAATGGCTTCATTTTTCGACTATTTTCGCGGGGAAGGCTTCACTGTTGCTGCCATGGCAATCTCGACCGGAATCTACTTCCTCTACGTCATCGTAGGCAAGGTTCGAGCTTACCTCTCCTCCCCTATTAGAGACCTCCCTGGTCCCCCGTCAGTCAATTGGTTAACTGGGTGCCTTCCAAGGCACGTCTGGGAGCCGGATTCCCAGGAATATCAGTTAGAGTGGACTCGTCAATATGGACCTGTCTTCAGGTACTTTGGGTGGTTCAATGTAAGTCACCAACGCCAACGCTTGCAGGGTCCTCTCATGCGTAGCAGTTGGGTCGAGTCTACGCAACGGACCCTCAAGCCTTGAATTACATCCTCAATGCTCCTGAGTTTGAGAAGACAGATGACGCCCGTTTTTTCTTGGGAGACGTCCTCGGAAAAGGTTGGCCTATATTCGGCTTTTTTTTTTTTTCAAGTAATTCATATTCTATCGTTATGATAGGATTGTTATTTGTCGAAGGTATTGTTGTACGACCATATACTCTGTTATTGTTGGTGACAGGCGATCGCCCTTCTCAGGTCTAAAGCACAGGCAACAGGTAGCTCGATTCGCCTCTAGTTGGTACGATCAGACTGACCCCGTAACCAAAGCGCAAAATTATGGTTTGTTCTAAAAAATAATTCAAATTTCTTTGCTTATTCCGTCGTGACAGAGCCCCGCATTTGGCCTTCCCCAGATCAAGGAGTTCTCACAACTTTTTGTTGAAAAGGCCAATGAGGTTCTCTATTCTCCCAATATATCATTCCAAGTCGTTCAATATTTCCTTTTCAGCTCCGGGATGCCCTGATAACAGAAGTAACTCAATCGAATACACCCGATGGATCGCTTAAATTGGACGCATTTCTCTGGTTGAATAAGGCTACTCTAGACATTATAGGCCACGCAGGTTCGAGACACCGTTTACGAACCTCCTGGAAGTAAAATTTCAACCCGCTAGGCTTCAATCATTCTTTCGGCTCTCTTCACCAGGAGGGGACTCATGAAATGACTGAGGGGTTTCGCAAGTCCATGTCATTCAATCCATTCTCTTTCAAGTTCATGATTCCGGCATTGTTTCCACCTGCCCGGATCATCGTATGTTGTCCCTTCAATCGATAAAACGATTCTTTGACGCGTTGTCAGCCTACCGATCGTTCCCGGGCACTTTCCAACACAATTAAAGCTACTCGAGCTCTTGGAAAAGATCTGATCACCCAGAAAAAGTCCGAAATACTTGCTAGCGCCGAAGTTGATGCAAAGGGCGGCGTTGAGAAAAGGAACATTCAGGGCCGCGATTTGCTCAGCCTGCTCATCAAGGCGAACATGGCTACAGATATCCCGGACAGCGCACGGATGAGTGACGAAGAGATCTTGGCACGTGAGTCTGCGCGTTATGTCAATTGATCTAGCAGTGATGACAAACATCGATTCCGAAGAGGTCCCGACATTCCTCATCGCTGGGCACGAGACGACTAGGTATCCGCAATTCGTTGTGAGAATCGGAGCGTCTACTTATGCGTGGCCATTAGCACATCTGTCGCTTGGGGCCTCTTTGCCCTAGCCTCCAACCCCGCAGTGCATGCTAAGTTGAAGGCAGAGGCCCGCGCATTTTACACGGACGCCCCGTCCATGGATGAACTCAATGGGATGACGTATCTTGACTATTTTACTCGGGAGGTTCTCCGCCTCCATGCTCCCGTCCCACAAACGGAACGAGTCGCCAAGAAAGACACGATTGTTCGATTGAGTGAGCCTTTTGTCGACAGACACGGGGTCAAGCGACAAGAATTTAAGTGCGTAGTATAATTTCTGAGTCGCATATAACGAGCTTACACACGCAGGCTGCAAAAAGGCGATGTAATCATCATCCCGATTCGCACCGTCCATAGATTGAAATCGATATGGGGCGAGGACGCCGACGAGTTCAGGTAAGCGTCATCCACTTGTGCGTGTGCCGCATCTGCTGCATCCCAACTCACCGCTCCTGCAGGCCAGAACGCTGGGAGGCCATTCCCGAAGCCGTTAAATCTATCCCTGGTGTCTTCAGCAACTTGCTCACATTCATCGCGGGCGCCCACGCGTGTATCGGGTACCGCTTTTCCATCATCGAGTGAGTCCCCTTTATGGTTATCGGTGCCCGATGATGCCATGCTAACAAACACGCGAAATTAGGATGAAGGCACTCTTATTCTCTTTTGTACGGGCATTTGATTTCGAGCTCGCCGTTCCCCCAAGTGATATCACTCAGCGGTCAATGATCGTCACGCGCCCTTTCCTCACTTCCGACCCCGATGGAGGCCCGCAACTACCGCTCGTCATTCGACCCGCCAAGTCCGACTGATCCCTCACGAACGAACGTGCAACGTCTTTAAAAACAGTATTTAGTGTACGGCGGGTAGGGTTTAAACAGCCTATGACTTTTTTTCTTCGATCTTGTTTTGAACGAGGGTGTTTGCGAACGCTTGGATGAAAAATATACAAGAGTTTACTAGTGACATCTAATCGAGTAGTAGCAAGCATGGTAATCAGTAGGTGCAAGGAACCGGGTATCATCAATCGTCGTCTTCGTCGTCGTTGTATTCCCTGCCAGGTCGGAACAGTGCCATGAGGTCGTCCAGACCGAGCTTGAGGTTCTTGATCCTGTCGCCGCTGAGTGCGGCAGTCGCCAGAGCGCGTTTTCCATCCTGTAGTGTGAGGATACGTTGTTCTACGGTGTTCTCTATCGTCAGCTTGTATATATGGACGTCGCGAGTTTGTCCCAAGCGATGGGCCCGATCGAAAGCTTGATCCTCTAGCGCTGGGTTCCACCACATGTCGACCAAAACCACGTTGTTGCATGCAGTCAAGTTGAGGCCTAAAGCAGGGGCGCAAGTCACGTCAGATCGAAACTATTCGCGATTTATAGACGACCAAATTCAGTCACCGGTGCTGCCAGCTTTGAACGAGATTAGGATAACTTTGATACGCTTGTTGTTCTTTATCTGGTCGAGGCTGGCTTCGCGCTTGTCCTTAGACATGGACCCGTCATCTTACCAGGGATCACTCAGCGAACGTGATGTAACGCGCAGAAAAACGAACTCACATCGCGCGAACGAGATTCCCGCATCTTTGAGGAACAGCTCGATGAGGTCCAGCATAGTCGTGAACTGGGAGAACACTATCGTTTTTTCCTCCGCCGGTTCTCCATCTTCGTCCTCGCGCGCATCGATCTCCTCAAGCAACTCGAGCAACTTGCGAATTTTGGCCGAGCCTGGAGGCAAATTCGAGTCCTTCTCTTTCGACTGCGACTTGCGATTGACACGCCGCGTAAGGTCTACGCAGCCCTGGCAATGATGTCCGTCCTTGGAAATGTTCTCTGAAGTCAATCTTGTGGCAGCGCAATGAGCATCAGCAAGCTACGCAGCGACGGGGAAACGGGATATGTACTCGTCCTGGCAGAGCTGACATTTCTTGCCCTTGGAAACCCCGAGCTCCTGGAACATCGTCGTAAGCTCCTCATCTTCGTCGTCATCTTTCGGGGCTGGACGGGATTCAATAGCTTCACGATCGGTGTTGTAGTCCTTCGAGACGAGGGACGGGTGGTTGCAAGCTGGCCACATTTGTCAGTGTGGGGGAAGAGTGGTATGCATCATCATCGACGCAGATGTACCTTGCCGCAGGCGAAGTAGTAACACCATAACATTTGTATAATTTTTCATCACTTCGTCATTCTTCACGAATTTTTGCATGGCCTCATCGATTTTATTTTCAAGCGCGAAGTAGAATTCACGCTCGTCTTCGTCAAACTCGCATGGCACAATAGATAGATGGCGTTCTGGGAGCTCGATCAAGGGCTTGCCATTTAGGACGTCGGTCTTATGGCGCCTAAGCATGACTGCACGAAGGACGACCTTCGACGGAACCCCCACGATGAGATCATGGGGGTATGACGACAAAGAGAGACACTCACATGCAATCGTTTCATCGCGATGACTGAGCGACCACTCTTGACAGGTTTGTTTATCTGTTCGTTGAACGTCTGCCAATCATTGAGCGGTTTGACACGAAGGAACTTGAGAAGGGAGTAGAGTTCTTCGACGTTATTTTGCCTGACATGCGGATTAATATCGCCATGATCGAGAAACGAGTAGACCCACAGCGGCGTTCCTGTCAAGCACCACCGATATTTGCCTTCTAAAGCGCAGCATGCTTGAGCGGCCTTCGTGCTGCGGTTCTTGATGTTGTGTGCTTCGTCTAGCACGATTCGCCACCATTTCACATTGAACAAAGCATCCTTTTTCTTGCCTTTCGCAGACGTTGACTTTTTTTTGCTTGCTAGCGTTCTCCCAAAGTGCTCGGCTTCGGAACCGGAATCAGAACGCGACTCGTCCTTCTGGGTACTGTTGGTCTTCTTAGACTTAGATTCGTCTTTGGCTTCGGGATGAGATGCAGCGTATTCGGATGCAACTATAGCATAGCTAGTAACCACGACGTGTGCGCGTCTAAGGGTCTCTGGATCTAGGAAGGTATAAGCTGGGAGACGGCATCGCACACATCGCACTGTACGCACTGGTTGCCCTGGAAGCACCGTGATGTTCAATAACAGTTAATTTCTTCGCCATCTTCGAAATCTCAGAGGCCCATTGAGATACCAAGCTGACAGGGCACACAACGCTGGTAAAGTGTCAAAGGTTACGAACGAATGTCACGGGGGTGATAGACTCACAGAGTGGTCGCAGCCCAACCGTCTTCTCCGTCAGACTTGCGGGGACGACCATCAACAATACGTGTGAGGGTTTGAATAGTCTTCCCCAGACCCATATCATCTGCGAGGATGCCACCGTACTTCTTGCCACTCTCCCTCTCTGCCATCCAAGTTCGGCCAATTATCTGATGGGGCAGGAGACGAATGCCCTCGCGAAAGCCGTCAACTACGGCTTGTGACATATCTATATCGTCATGAGCACTCTGCCCGTCTTCCTTCCCATCGAAACTTTGCTGCAAAAGGTCCTGGAGATCTTTCTCTGCTTCGACGGAAGTCTTTCGGGGCTCATACGAAAAGCCTAGAGGACCATTGAGTGTCGGAATCCCTTCCCACTGATCGGCCTTGTTGACATAGTGATTACGGGGGTAATCCCCATTACTAGGGATACGGATTGGCTGGGCCGGGCCGGGACGAGTGTGAGGAATGGGGGCAATTGTGTTTGTATCATTTGGATGCCGCGGGTGTTTGGGCTCCGCACTCGGGACAACCCTGGGTATTAATTTACATGAGACCATTGTACACTGCTATAGATTATTGGTTCACGTACCGTTCATCACCAGACGAATCAGATACTGTGTATACTGTGGTCTTCTTTGGTTGGCTGCCCGATGTAGTCGAAGAAGCGATCTATAGCTAAGTGTCAGAGTCAAGAAGAGAAAATAAGGGTTTCTTTCCCAACGCTTATCGGTTGAGATACAGCCCGGGCCTTGTCCCCACTACTCGAACGTGGATAGAGACTAGTGTCCTGAGCGAGTTTTCGGCGACTAGATGAAGAAAGGCGGTCACTATCAGAAGGGGTTATGGAGAAAGAGTCATACAGATCTTCCATCTCGGTTGGTGGTGAAGAGAAAGGGTAAAGTCAAGCAAGACGCGTTCAGGCTATAAGTACCGCGTCGAGCGCGTCCAAGAACGGTCACATGATTGGTCACATGATTGGAGATCAGCCGAGTCACTCGATTGACTCGATTGCTCCCACTGGCACTCAAGAATGAATAGAATATTACAAATCGGACGCGCTCGCTCTGCTTTTCCTTTTTCAGTATTTCGTTGTTGTCAGTTGTTTGTGTCGTGGTCCCACATTCGGCCGGACCGCAGGGATGGTTTG
The DNA here is from genome assembly GCA_021525025.1 of Lactarius hengduanensis. Taxonomy (NCBI): domain Eukaryota; kingdom Fungi; phylum Basidiomycota; class Agaricomycetes; order Russulales; family Russulaceae; genus Lactarius; species Lactarius hengduanensis. The sequence continues at coordinate 8,704 of JAKELI010000731.1, read as the reverse complement.
GCACGGTCGCCGCAGCTTTTATAGCTTCTTCGTCCACGCCAACAGTCTTTGGGTCTCGAGGCCTCATGTTGGTATACGCTGATGTCTGAAGATCCTCTTGCTATTGCAAAGTATGACTCTGTCATCCCTGCACCCCTCGATCACACCACTCACCTATCCGATGCAGAGAAGCGAAGGCCCTCCAGCAGGGCCTTAAAGATCTCCTCAAGAACCGTGATCCATGGAACAAGGAGGTCGAGTTTCAGAGGAGAAAGTGAGTGGTTTTCTCGCCACAACGTAAACACTTCTAAGCACAGAGACAGTCTCCAAAAACAGTACCTTCTCCTTCTCCTAACTCATCCGAACGCCAGGGAATCTAAAGATGCAGAAACACACATGTGGATGCAGACGTCTTACGCTCTTATTTCTATCTATAAGACTCGAATAACCGCGCTTGAGCATGCTCTTCGCGAGACTGGAATACAGCGCCAACATCCCCGAGCACAGCGCCCCGGTCCGGTTGAGCATCGCAAACTTGTGCAACGCTTCAAACAATTTCTCTCAACCGAAGAGAAGTTCTGGACTCAGCTAGTCGTACGCATTCAGCGCCAGTTTGCTCTCTCTGAAGCACGTTCCGCCCTCGCCACGCTCTCAATCACCGCCGATGTGGAGCCTGACTCTGATGGCGCTGATGCCGGGAAACATGATCATTTCCGCTTTCCTTCCGAACCTGCGTCGAATTCATCACTCCAACCATTGACTTCTGCGCAGCGTACTAGCCGCCGTGCTACCCTAAGCAAGGCGCTAGTTGTTCTTGGCGACCTCGCACGTTACCGCGAGCAGTATAACGAGAGCGCCGCACGATCCCGTGGCGGACCCGAGCGCGGTGGTCGTAACACCCGCGGGCGAGGGTCTCAGGCCGACCAACCTCGTGCGAAGACATATGATAAGGCCCGTGCGTGCTATGAGTGTGCGCGGGACCTCATGCCAGACGAAGGAAACGCATCGCACCAACTCGCTATTCTTGCTTCATACCAGGGGGACACATTCGAGAGCCTCGTGCAATATTATAAGGCGCTATGTGTGCGCGCAGCGTATGACCCTGCCGCCGAAAATATGGGCAACGTACTGTCGAAGTTTCTGGAAGCTTGGAAGCGCAAAAGAAAGAGCAAACCTGGACCGCCACCACCACCCGATGATCTCAACCGGGCGAAGACTAACCCTCCGCCCTTCAAGGATAATGTCATTCTTCTCCATGCACTGTGGAGATTAGACGTTGAAGAGTGAGTGTTTCAGGGTCAACTTACGTGCTTTGGCAATAAGTGGTAATTAAAATTCAACAGAATGGATTCTATTGCACCGAAGCATGATGACACCGTCGTAAAGGAATTTTCGGAGCTTGTCTCCGATCGAGTTCTTTCGATCGACACAATCACCAAGGTCATTATTGCCGCACAGGGCGCCCTTTGGAAGCACCGCAAAGTTAGCGCTTCGGCTAGCGTTTCCATGGAGTCTCGGATCGCCAGCCACGTTCTTGCGCTCCATCGCGCACTGCTTCAAAGCGGTATCACGGAGCTCGACGAGGCGGCGAAAATAGTAGAGGAAGATCTCGCCATGCGAATAACAGCAACTTTCCGTCGAACACTTCCAGCCTTACGCATTGCCAGCAGGTGGCTGCGAGTCAACTTGGACTACGTCTTAGGAGACACTCGCAAGGACATATCAAATGCAGAACGTGGCCCTGTTATCGGCAACATCTCCAAGTTCTGGGAGGCATACACCTCTTTCGCTACACGCATCGTGCTCGTATTCCCGCCGACAAGTCTTCCAAAATTGAAGAGTTCCCTAGAAGAAGATTTTGACACGCGCGGATATCTACCATTGGGCGGCTTGTTGGCACAAGAAGTCACCTCGACTGAGCCGGAAGGGCAAGACCTTCGCGCGCAGGAGCAAGTTCATCCCAACGAAGAACAGCTCATGCGTATCTGGGACATCGGCCATGATGCGCGTCTAATCGCAGAAATACCGGCAACCCAGATGGAGACCTTTCGGGCTCAATTTTCGTTGATCGACTCTGTCCGAGAGGATGAAGCAGTTGTCGCTCAAGAAGTGGCTGCTACCGACGGAATCACAACCGCCCTGGATACCGGATCCCGTTTAGCTGCGGATGACCGACAGTTTGATGAAGACGCCAGAACAGAGACGACAGACCCAGTTGGCGACGCGTTTAGGGAGGTACTTGGTGTATCTTCTTCAGACGATGAGGAGGATGACGAAATTGTTTGGAATCCACGGTACGCAACCGCGGCCTCTTTTTGCACGTCATCTTATTTAAATGGTGCCACTCTGGTGTACAGTGCCGTGTCTCCTCCCACTGTCACGCCGGTTCTGTCAAACAAGTCTACTCCGCATGGTCGTACCGGCGGTGGCATGAGCCCTCTCAGTCCAACGAGGCCAAGCATTGGCATTGGTTCAACGTCACCTCCGCGCGGTTCTGACGTGTTTACCCAACCACTCAACACCACTGGACAGGCCTCAAGTACTTCAAAGACGACCGCACAGGATCTTTTGAATAACGTCATGGGTCTTGGGCGGCCTGCACATAAGGCCGACCTAAAATCTTCATTTCCACCGCACCTTTCCCAGCAGCAACCCATTCACTCTCCGGTTAGACATCATCAGAGACTACCATCGTCTTCACAGCCCCAGACCTTGTTCAGTGGTGGAGCCGGGCCATCCATATGGTCTGCTGCTCCCGGTGAGAGTGCCCTAGGTCTTAGTCCTCGCCACCAAGCACATGTGACCCTCCCCGCCTCGCCTCTTACCGGGCTAGTACCTTTAGGACATACTAGCTTGCAGGCTGCCGTACCAGGCATACCCTCCACAACTCATGTTGGTGTGCCGCATCTGGGTAGCTCATCGAGTGTCTTACCCCCTTCTGCACACGGATTGTGGCCGCCATATGACCATATGGAGCAAACGCTGCCAACACACACACCCCATACACCTCCAACATTTCCCACACTGATAGAACGCAGCCACAGGCGTATCCCTAGCCCCTCCATTGGGTTGAACGATGGGTATACAGACTCCGGATTCCAAGGCTCCGTTGTTTATGCTTCTAGTCCCCGCCAAGCTCCACTACCTGCAAATGCCTCAAGCACGTATTCCGCGCCACAAAGTCTATCAAGTGCATTCAACAATTCGATGGTGTTATCGTCAGCAATCGACCCACCGCACTATCAATCTATGGCAACGCTCGGCCCGAGCAACTACCCTATATCCCACGGCACAGATGCCTTATTTGGCTTTTCAAAGTACGGAGACGTGCGTCGACAGCGCACCAGTGGCGTCTGGGGAGACGCTGGATGATATCGGGCGTTCCTTAGGCAGCTTCATTAGTGGAGAAGAACAGTGTCTTCATTCCGATCGCACGAGGCATGGTCATTATGTCCGTGCGCTGCTTGCACGCTCCGTGTTGACGACCTGGTGAGTGCTTCGGGCAGAGATGTTGGCGTCGACGGGTATTTGGGCCCGCCTAGGCTACGGCCCTTGCCCAGGAGTGGTCTGGACTGCGGGCTTGGTTATGCACTCTTTTGCCTGCTTCCTCTTTCATGTAGGTCATCCATCGTACCTGTTTCTTTTCGTTTTCTGTCTCGCGCGCAGCATCTGCAGAGAAGTTTCCTTGTCTTGACGTGTTTCATCTAAACGAATCGATGTTCTTCGAACCTTCTAAAGTACGCAGCGAAGATTGATAGTAGGGCGTGACCATGAGAGAAAAGACGGATTTAGAGTTACCGTTCCCCATGAGGCAGCACTCGAGGCAGCCTCATTGCATTAATCAGGGCAGACACCTATCGTCTTTTTGTTCGAATCTCGCACACCATTTTCCATCTATCATCCTTACAGACTATCTGGACATATAAAGCCTCTAGATGTCACCGAAAAAGAAGGCTGTACCTTATCGCACAGGATACAAACTAGAGGCGCGCTATCCCAAAAAGGGTATCTTACTCATACCGCTGCACGGAGCTGGTCCCCGCTGCAGGGTGGACTTCGACCCACACGATGACGGCCCCTGGGCTACGGTGCAGATTATGCGTATCGACGACAACCAAGCAGAGGAGTACACATGCGCAATGCCGTGCTATTACGCCGTCCCTCTGATACTAATTAACAAACGGCTTGCGTTCTTCGAGGCACAGTCCGCTCCCGACGGCACGCCTCTCCCACTCGAGGACGGGAGCCGCGGGGCGACCAGACTCAGACTGCGCGATCTCAAAGAATACACCTACATCTGGCGGCTGCGCTGCCGCTTCCTGCAGGCCGTCTTCGACATGAACCACGAGCGGCAGCTGGACGAGGTGTGGCGGTGCGACACGATCCACGGGTACGTGCACCGGGCGTACAGGCGGTACGGCCACGACGCGTACCAGCGCCACACGTACTGGAAGGACGAGATCGAAGCGGGTCGCATGCCATACTCCACGCCGGACATCGCGGACATGGGTACGTTGTTCTGTACTTGGCGAGTTTTGCACACTTCGTTCAACCCGCTGCAAGACTGGGGCGCCTTCATTGCCGAGGAAATGACGGCCAGCACCCGCCTCAACGCGTTCCTGTGGAACCGCATCAGCCAGGGGTACAGCCGCCTCGTCCGTGACGACCCGCCAGTTGGGAGATGGCAGGCGTGGCGCAGGGGCGGCACTAGCCGAGATCTCGGCGCCTCTCTCTTCTGCACGCCGCCCCCATCGGCACCGTTTCCCGCGCCCGAGCGCGGGTGGATGTCCGTGGAGCCGTCCAGTGCTACGGATGAGCAGGAGCAGGAATTGTATGGAGCGGCCGCTGCTACTTCTAATAATATTGCAGCGCAAGAAAATGTTGCTGTTGTGCAGAACTCATGCAGCGCCACACTTTGCGATGTCAATAACGACATGGAGTGCGGAAGCGTCATAGCGGCGACCTTTGATAATTGCTCCCGGATATCGGCACTGCCTTCGTCGCAAGGGGCAGACCAGGCCGCGGCAAGCACAGGCGGCACAGGGGGTCTTAACCACAGACGGATATCACTTTTACTCACACTTGACGACGTACCTCAAGGCATGGCCTTGACGGACCTCCTGTGTACGCTTTCACATGTAGACGACGACCGCAGTAAGTTGAAGGTAGCATCGGTTACGGTCTTCGGCACTAATTCTGTTTGCAGAACCGACACTTCGGGTTAATTATACAAATATTTCTTAAGATCAGAGCTGACTTCATCGAGACGGACTGGAGCAGTGTAAATACTTTTAATTGTATTGATCAGAAAACGAACGAACGACGATGCAATGTTGATGATAAAGATGTACAGTGCATGCAGAGTACGAGAACGAAAAGGTTGAATAACGAATGTTGTGCCGCAAAGGAGGTGACCAGACTGAGAGTTGAATATGAATGAATGAATGTCATCATGAACAGAATCCACGCCGGGATCTGCAAAACATGTCCATGAGAACGAAATAAAATGAACGCGTCACCTTCCCCGTTCACCCACACCCACGCGTAACGCGTCATCGTCGTCATCGACGAGCTACCGCCCGCGGAGCTCATGGTATCGTTATGGCCGCTTCGCCCCAGCCGCAGCACGCAGTTTATCGAGTACTTCGTCCATGCCCTTTAGCCCGACACGCTCGCGACGCGCGCGATCGCCCTCGATCACCTGCTCGATGCTCATTGCAGGACCATGTGGCACAGTGTTGTTTGTTTGTAAGGCTTGAGCCACGACCTTATCGAGGCCACCACCAGAGAGATCCGCCGCTGTCGAAGCTGAAAGTCTCTTCAGTGCACGCGACGCACGCCTTTCTTCCTTCCAACGGCGCTCGGCTTCTCCTTCCGCTGAGTCCTCGCCTCCAATGGCCGTGCGCTCGGGGATAGCATCTAGTGCCTGGTCCTCTGAAGCCCGTGCGCTCGGGCCTGGACCAAAGCGCTGAGCGGTGCCAACTTCACTGCCGCTCCCATCAGAAATGCTCTCAGCCGGGTAAACGCTTGAGTAAGCGCTCGAGTGGCTCAGGCGTGACTGGGAACCAGACACGCTACCTGAACCGTACCCCGACTCGGACTCGGCGCGAAGGTAACGTACCGCCGCTTGAACCTCTTCTTGAGATTCGGTGGTCTCGGCGCTCGGGCGACGCTCTGTGAATGCAGTAAAGCCGAACTCCTCTTTTTTCTCTCCACTCCAATTGACGACAAGCCAGCGCAGCCCACGGATCTCGCGCTCACGCCGTCGTACAACGCGCTCTACGTTGTCTAGCTGTCCACGTAAGGATGCGATCTCTGCGCGAAGGTCGGCATTTTCGGTTTGCAGCGCAAAGATATTCGCGGGTGTTGGCGGAATAGGCACAACCACGCGGGAAGGCGGTGGCTGCGGCGACGAAGATGGCTGCGTGGCTATTGTTGATGCAGAGAAGGAGGATGGGGGCGCGTACGGGGGAGACTCAGATGATATGTGTGATTGCACAAGCGGGGACGGGAAGGGCGGTGAGGACCGTTTCGATCCCGATCGGAAGGGCCACGTAGAATCCTTGCTCTTTTCTTTATTTGCAGGTCTTTCATCTCTAGGTCGCCGCACACTTGCAGTGGATACGATGGCGGGTGAAGACCTGAATGCGGATGGTGCCGTGGATCCAGAAGTGGACGAGACTATATTAGTTGAGGTATCCGCGCCAGAAGCAGACAACGCGTTCGACGTTGATGACGGGCTGGTAGGTACGATGAGCGTGCGAGTCGAAGACTCACTAGACGACGGCGAACTTGTAGACCGGCCGCCAGCTTGTCGCGAGCTCTCAGAGGATGCCCGTGAGAGGCTAGACCTGGGGAGACCCGGCAGTGGTTCTGCTGGCGGGGGGGAAGTAGAGCCCGACCCTACCCGATTGGTCAGTGTTGAAGAGGCGGCTGCTGTCGACGGCGACTTGGAAAAGTTTGAGGGTGACGTTGGAGTCGGGGCTGATGACGACCGCGGAGCCGTAATCGATTGACTAGAAGCGCCAACAGCGGAAGAAGCCGGTAAGTTGGCGCCAATAGATGATGCCGGACCAGTTGAAGTAAGCATACGAGAGTCTGAGGCCGCACGGGCCCTCAGCTTGGACGGTACCTGTCCAAAACAATACTTTAGTGTTGACATCGTTTAGCAAGACGCCTACTCACGGTGACTTTTGAATCTTGGACGCTAGCCTGTCCTGGGGGGTTAACCGGCGATGCATGTGCGGCTTTTGGAACTACGAGCCAAGACGCGTGCTTCGTGCCCGGCTCCTGCTGTTTCCCGCCAGGCAGTTCTGGAGGTTTCAAAGTCGCACTTTGGACGGGGGGACTTACTCGCTTTGCTGACGAGTGAGATGGGCGTGGCGACGTTGTTCGCTCAGATGCTGGAAGTAGAGCGGGTGACGACTTCGACAACGAAATGACCGGCGACTTCGGTGAGGGTGGGGATAGGCTCCTCGACCCTGTCAAGGAAGTGGGCGTCCGGAGAAGGCCGACGCGAACAGACGCAGCACGCGACGTGGAGCTAGAATCATTGCCACTCCCCACTCCTGACCTCGTTCGAATCCTAAAACCGAGGCCGAGACCAGTTGCAGCGGATTCAGATCCGCTAGCACTTGTGTATCCCTGCGCGGATTCCGACGCGCTTTCACTGCCCGACGTAAACTTATGCGATGGTGATCGCGGGGTCGATATTGCAAGCCTGCGACCGTTGGGAGAAGACAACAACTTGGCCTCGTAGGGTCCAGCTTGGCCAGGAAAGAAGATTTTGGGACTGCCCGGTGAGGTGGGAGTGACGAGTTCTGTAGAGTACGCGTCATCTTCTGGAGGTGGGGGTAAAGGGGTGGTCGGAGGAGGTTTGGCGGGAGGGAGGATACGAGTAGTTAGAAACTTGCGGTCCTCGTCATCTGACGCGTAAGACCGGAGAAGTACCGTCGGCGTTCTAACACTGGCAGAACGCGGAGGCTCTGAATCCGAGAACGAGCCCCCCAATGCAATGGCGGACGTTGGCGTCGGGGTACGCGACTTGTTCAAACCATTAGACGAAAGGGAGGAAGGCGGACGCGGTGTAGACCGGGTGGATCTGGAATTCGTAGGTGAAATTGAGGAACGTTTGGAAGAGGACGCGTCTTCAAATGTAGGTAAGGGGTGAAAGGATGTTGAGGGGATGGTGAGCTGCGGAAGCTGTGACCGGGCTGGGTTTGGCCCCGAGGGTGTTCTGTGCGTTGTAAAGAAGAGAAAAATTGTGAAGTCGGGCATGAAGATCGATAGACGGAGGACGTAACATTCGTAGAGGGTCTGGGAGTAGGTAAGGGAGTATGTGTGGGAGAGCGGTGACCGGGAGGAGCCACGGGAGACTTTTTCCGCAGACTGAAGAGGGGGATCTTACGCTTTGACTTGTTTGAGGGATCGATCGAGGGAGGAGGGATGGAGGAGTGTGACGGCCACGAAAGAGATCGGAAAGTTCGGATGTCTTTGAACGAATCCTGGCGGAAGTGGTAGAGGGACGGGAGGTGATGGTGGCCATGTATGGGTAGCGAAGAGGGAGTCAATGCGCGGGAGAGTGTCGTATGTATTAGCACTGTTCATAACTAGGTTCACTGGGCGTCTCTTGCATTTGTTGCCCTTCCACTTACGGAATACGGCGCGGCGGTATTAGTCGCATCTTTTGTTTTCGCCTATTTGAACCGGAAATGAATTCCCCCAG